>PVJD01003331.1:0-166440 GCA_004026545.1 Mormoops blainvillei
AGAGGAGAGGAGAGGAGAGGAGAGGAGAGGAGAGACAGGCACAGAGGAGAAGACCATGCAAAGACAGAGTCAGAGGCTAGAGTGATGCAACATCAGTGAACTCCTGGCTACCAGGAGCCAGATAAGGCAAGGAAGGATTCTTCCCTAGAACCCTGGAAAGGGGAATAGACTTGATAACACCTGGTCTTTGAACTTCTGGCCTCCAAAACAGCAGGAGAATACATTTATTGTTTTAAGCTGACAAATAAATAAATGCACAGTGGGAAGTGGCCCATTTAATAAGTTACAGTCCATGGGCCATGCGCCCTATACTTCACAATTATTCCAGGAAAACTGAGACTTCTAATAGAAAGGTCTCTATTTCCCCATTCTATGTACTGTGGTCCTCACCTTGGAACTGCAAGTCACTGAGCGTGCCTAAGAATCAGTAAGGACAGAGACCCCTAGCATCTCTTCCTTCCTGGGGTAAGGACACAAAATGTGCAATGAAGATGCAGTGGACAGAGGTGATTGAGACAGCTACAGAGAAGCCCTGATCTCCACCCTGCACTGAAGAACCCTGCCTGTGTCAGCGGGGCTGAGCAGAGCTCGCACTGCACAGACACCGCTTCTCACAGTGCAGGGCAGTAGAAACACCTGGGTCCTTGCAAAACAGACTCACATGCAAGCCATGTTCTGCTTCTTGCTAGACAAGTGACCTTGAGTGTGGTACTTATACAGCCTGACCTTTGACATGTTCACCTACAGAATGGATATAATGATGTCAAACTTGCCTAAATGCAAGGTTTCCTAACAATTACTTGTAACATATCAAAGTGTCTAATGCAGAGTAGGCATCAGTAAGTAGGATCATGGATGATATTATCATGTAACAATGAAAAAAAGAGAAATATTTGGAAGTGACAGTGACAGCAGGGTGGGAACAGTACGATTCATCAGGAAGCCACGGTCTGCGGTTCAGCTGATCAGCAATCACTGTCTGTTCTGGCACTGACAGCAAACCCACCTGAGCTGCGCTAGGCGATCCGGGCCCTCAGTGGTGTGTGGTCCAAGGAAGGGAGGCAGGTTCTCACCTGGCCTCCGAACGCCCCCTCGCCTGTTTGTATGGAAGCCCCAGGACCTGTGCACTCTGGATATGGAGGATCAAATATCTCACCCCCTGACACGACACATTCTGGGTGCACATACACTGGGATAAATCAGTCTCTTACAAGTCTCAGACTCTCTGAGGAACATAAACACAAAGGTATGCAAACAGCAAACTCAGAAAAGACTCACCGAAGTTTCTGCAGCTAAAGTGGTATTTATTTTTATTATGAAAACATTATTTTAGGGATAAAGTATTTTGTTGCTTGGAGGAACATTCTTAAAATTCCACACAATCTCTACTCCTGCTCAGTTTAATTTCCGCAGATGCCCATTGCTTATGTGATTGGCCTTATTAACTAGATGAAGCCTAGTTTTCCAGTGCTAGAAAAATAAAACGGGACTTTAAATCTCTTTGCAAAATAACCCTGACAATGCAATAATACATTTTGGTGGACATGAACGGTCAGCAGGTGAGCAGCGGAGTTGGCATGCTTCCACTCCCCAGGGGCCTGCTCTTTGGTCTTCTTCATCGCACGCCCCACTTGCCTCACACATGCTGTCCGTCGTTCCCTCTCCCCGGCTTGCACACTTCCCTCCTACTTCCATCCCACGCTCACACAGTAAGTGGCTACAGGACCTAGCACACACAGGTGATGTCCATGTCCCTGCTGACTTTGTTGATGCCTCTGTCTCCCACAAGTGCAAGAAATACCCTAACTAATCCCTAGTCTAGAGTTCCTCTTAAATAAAACCTTGGAATCTTGACTTTGAATACACATATCTCTGAAAGAACGTGAAGGGATTAGCCAAAGAACATATATCCATAACCCACAGACACAGACAACAGTGTGGTGATGGCCAGAGGGAAGAGCAGGAGGGGGCTGGGTGGAAGTGGGCAAAGGAGAGAAAATGGGGACAGCTATAATAATGTTAACAATAAAAATAAAGTTAAAAAAATTGAGTCTTAGGTTCAGATTCTAAATAGATTAATCACTAAAAGAGTCAAATCATTTACAAAAAATATTTGCTCTTATGGAGCTAGCTATCCAAAAGAAAATGGTCCAAAGTCTTTTAAGCATCGCTTTTTCTAGGTGAAAAATGCTTGAAGAGGAGGTAAGAGACTTAAATGCAAAGTTGGGGTTTTTTGAGCATCTAACAGTCTCAATAATAAGCCCAAGTTAGGGTTAGGCTAAGGATTAGAGCTGGGGTTAAGATTAAAACACATAAAAATAATAACAATAAGTCTAAGTATGTTCCATTGGGATGAAGAAATGGCTCTCACTTCAGGCCTTTATCCTGGAGGTTTGGAGACTGACAGAAATGGTTCCTAATAATAGGGTGGGTGGTGCTACAGTGATTGTACAATATTTTATCTGGCCAGTGAGCTGCCCTCCTTCGGGGTTCCAGACTTCTACAACCAGTCAGCAAGACTCAGCCCCATTTCAAATCTCCCCTATAGGGAATAGTGGGCCACTTAGAGGACTATAAATCCTGACCACAATGATGGGTCTAGAGGTTGGCTCTTGACCCCATCAGAACCCTCCCATGACTTTTTGATCTTTCTGATCAAGCAGCAGGGAAGACTATTGCCATGGGGGTTACTGTGCTAAGATGACGTAAGGACAGAACTTCTGGTGGCTTTGCCACATCTAAATAGAGATGGTCCATTTTCAGGAGGAAAGGTTAATGCCCACACTGGGAAGGAGAGGTGGGAAACAAAGAGAAATTTCTGGAGAAAGATACAGAGAAGTAAGAGCTAAAGGAAAAGGGAGTGAGGGAGCAGGAGGAAGACTGACACTGTTGTTTGAGACCCTGGATTCAGCGATGCCTGTCACCAGTTCTACATTCACCCTCTCACTTCTGTGAGCCAATAATCCTGCCTCCGGTGCTGTCTGGTGTGGCTCAGGGGATCGAGTGCCAGCCTGCAAACCAAAGGGTTGTGGTGAGATTCCCAGTCAGGGCGCATGCCTGGGTTGCAGGCCAGGTTCCCAGGTGCGGGCATGCAAGAGGCAACTACACACTGATGTTTCTTCCTCTCTTCCTCCCTCCCTTCCCCTCTCCATAAAAATAAATAAATAAAATCTTTAAAAAAATAATAATCCTGTCTCCTCTCCCACCTTTTTATTTTTACCTATGCTAGGTTAACCCTGGATTTCTCTCACTTGCAACAGAGGAACCTTAATAAATATTTTTTAAGCAATCCCTTCAAAATTATAAGTTCCACCCAAAGGCAAGGTCAAGTAGGGTCCTGAGTGACTTACACTGTAACACTAGAAAAGTAGGCTTCCAAACAACTGTTAGGAGTGAACTTTGGTGCAGAAAGTCCTGGTACTTAAGCTATTTTTAACGGGATATTAATAAGGTGTCTCTCTTGGTCCCAAGAGGCTAACATTGGCCTTTCTTGGGTGTCTTTGCCTGTGTAGTTTTAGACTGCAAGTGTTTCTGTTGCGTCAGTGATCTAGATCTTCACTTAGGGTTATTATCAGATTCAAATGTCTACCGGTATGACTTCATCTGTTACCACCTCCAAAGTACTGAAAGGAAGGGAGGCAAAACTTCTGTGTTAATGAGCCTGCATCAGGAGCATCTATTACCAAGTGCAGGTCAGGCAAGTTCAAGTCTATGGTGACTTTACCCTATTTTCCCTTCTCTGCTCACCTCTTTCCAGTGCCTCTTAATTCAGCCTTTCTTTGATTGTCTCTTTTTCTTGATGCCACTGTGATCTCTCAAGCTACTGTAAATACCATTTTCACCTTTCTTCAGTCTGTCTTTGCTGGTATTTTATTACTGATTAAAAATCATACTATTCATTGTAGACACATCTTCACAATGAAAATGTGATGAACACAACTTGGACATAACATAATCCCTGCACCAACCGTTACATAATCCCTGCACCAAAGCTTACCTCAGGGCTGCAACCACTCATATTTGACGTTAATAAAGCAGCTATCTTAGCTACATTTGTCTATTTCATTTCTCCATCTGCTAATCTAGTTTATTATCTGTTTATAGACTTCTTATATTTATCAGGGAAAGATAATACACTATTTCAAAACCCAGAAATTCTGCACTACTCTCAATACGAGGGGGAACCCCCAAAATGGAATTATCTCCTGAAGGGTAGACCCCTTGTAGAACAGGCTTCCCCCACTAGGTGAGTGTCCTAGGAACCCATCTGTCTCAGTGTACCAGCTGGCAAAATTGTGAGAGGCTGTACTGGGCTTCAGTTAATTTTTTTTTTTTTGAAGATTCTATCAATGCATTTGCTCATTTCATGACAAGTGATTTACAAGCACACCTGCCCACGCTACCACTGCATGTTCAGTTTTTGACCCAAAACTGATATGACCCCCAAGCCCCACCCTCCCTATTCATGTGATCTTGCCCCTAGCAACTTTGTTTTTGTTTCCCAGGATAAAAAAAGTACTCTGAAGGGAAATGTTTTGCGGATGTGGAAGAGGTGAAACAAAAAACAGCAGAAGCACTAAAAGGTATCAAAATCAACAAGTTCAAAAACTGTTTTGAGCAGTGGAAAAAAAGTTTCAATAGGAGTACTGCATCAAATGGAGAGTACTTTGAAGGTGACTAAAGTTTAAACATGTAAGAATACACAGTTGTTTATAAATAAATTCCATTTTTTTAGAGTCCCCCCCTTTATAAGGGGGACTTCACTTATTCTAATATTTATTGAGATTTTAAGTCCAACAGTCTTTTGCCTAACTTCTGCTTCTTGTTTCATACTCCAACCACTGGTTGTATAATATTTTTATAGAAATGAATAACCATGGGTCTAAAAACATTAGTTTCTTCTGTATTCTTTCCTTATGTTTTCCTTGGTCTTTTTCTCTCTTGGATCCCACCTGCTTTGAACTTCAGCAAACTCAATGACACTCCAAAGAACCCTCACGTTGGACACCAAATTAGGGAGCATACATTTCACAGAGTTAATTTGTAAATGTAGTTTTCTTACAACAATGTCATAGGTAGGAGAGCTCCTCAGAGAACCGCCATCCTCAGAGAACCGCCAAGATTTTGATAATTCTGATGTCTGCCAGATTCGGAGGTAAAAGCAGCCATTCATGCCTGACTCAATGTGGAAGGCAGCATAATTAATGCCCTCCTCCACTCATGTGGAGAAAGATATTAAAATGCAGGGCACAGAACAAGCAGACCCCCTTTCCCTAGTCATAAACGAGCATTCATTGTTCATGCTTGAGAACAAATCAGGTGGGGCTTTTGTTAAAAGGCAGATTCTGACTCAGAAGATCCGAGGTGAGGCCTGAAACTCTGCACGTCTCCAAGGTGATGATGAATCTGCATCCTGCTGCTCTAGAACCCCCTCGCCTGTACTAAACCCTTGAGGTTCCACTCCCAGTCTGCCCTGAGCCACGATGTGGAACCTTGTCGGAATACTCTTAGCTGTGCCTGTTTCCACTGTTGTGCCTGGACTGCCTCCCAGATCATCCACCTGTTCACTGGGGCCATCATACTGCCTCACCTACACCTCTGGACCCCATCTTATTTCAACCCTGATTCTTCTCCCACTTGGTCTTAAAACTCGGAAACATAAATCCATCCTCTGAGTGCACAGGATCTATGCAATATTTGTTTTTCTCTATCGCTAGGCCCCTTTGGGGTTGAGGGCAGGCGATCCCTATGAATGTGGCCTGCTCCTGCTGTTTCCATGACCCAGAGCTAGTTCTGCCAAGGAAGCAGGGATACACAGTCCACATGGAGCCCTGGAGCAGGAGGTGCAGCAAATAAGTCTGTAAGAAGTAGTATCAGAAAAAGAAGATCCATAGCAACTGCTTAAGCCACAGACCCCCAATTTGCTGTTCCTTGTTTCCCACAGCTAAGCCCTGCTATCTCCTATAGCAAGGCAACTTCCCTAGAGTCCTCTGCCTACAGGTCCAAATACAGACCTTATATAGACCACATGTCCAAGGGGCTTTCAATTTAAATCAAAGATAGGTAGACATATAAATAGATAAATACATACATTCACAGATCCATATGATGCATATACACATAATAAAACATCAAATTTAAGTATCCTTTGTCTCCACATAGTAGTAAATAAAGGCATTTGGTGTTTGGAAATGCAAATAAAACAAGGCATGTTGTATACTTTTTTTAACAGAAGAAAAACTGTTTTTCAGAAGCCATCTGCCCCTGGGCATCCTTGCTCACAAAGCTCACTGTACTTGCACTGAACGTTTACAGAACGTGATGGTTTGTGCCATACATTACATGTTGAGCTGTAATTTAACCTATCTCCCCAATTAGATTGTGAGTTCCAAGTCTTAATCTCATCCTAGAGCTCACAGTTGTCAGAATGGTCTCTTTTACCTTAACAGTGCTCAATAAATAGAAGTCATTCGTTAACACAGTAGGTCTCAGCTCTTCCACCTCTTTTTAATAAGTATCTTAATCTTATCTAATATTACTGCAGTAAGCAGAATAATGGTTCCCAAAGATGCTCGCATCTTAATCCCTGAAACCTGGGAATATATTACCTTGTAGGGCAGGAGGCGTTTTGCAGGTGTGATTAAGTCAGTGAGCTTGAGACTGGGGAGATTATCCTGGATTACCTGGTGGGTAAAAGGAAATTACTATGGTCTTTATTAGTCAGAGGCAGGAATGTCAGGAAGATGTCTGAAGATGCTATACTGCTGAAAGGCAGTGAAAGGCACCGTGCCTCAAGGAATAAAGGCAACCTCGACAAGGTGGAAAAGGCTAGGAACCGAATTCTCCCCCAGACCTTCCAAAAGGAACACAGCCAGGCTGACACCTTGATTTTAGCCCAGGTGACACTTCTGACCCAAAGAAGGGTAATGTAACAAATCTGTGTTCTTTTAAGCCATTAAATTTGTAGTAATTTGTTATAATAGCAAAAGGAAAATACTACAACTATGTTTTGGAAATAAATTTATCTGGTATAAGAATTTACTCATTCCCTTCTTGTAGAAGAATCTTCTTCCCCTGAGTCTATCACCCTTTCTTATATCACAAGAAATGACACAGATTTTGGAACAAAGGGGATAAATGTATTCATAGTCTTGCCTAGGAAGTTTATTTTGGGTGTTTTCATTCATTTATTTTTGATAGATATTCTTCCACTGGTAAAAATAGAGTGCCTATAAAACAGGATGTGAGAAAAAGAGATGATGTTCAACATAATTAGCTAAGTATCAGTATTAGTAAGAGCATTTGGAATGTCAAAACTGCAGCTGGTCAGAAATAGTACACTTCTGTTCAGGGAAATAGCAGAGAATGTGTATGGCTCTCCGAAGCTAAGAAAAATGCAATAGACTCTCTTGTTAGCTTTGAAATAAGACAGTGAGTCCACACTGCACTATCTGATTGATGGTCTGGGAAACCAGAGAATGCCTTATCACAGGAAGCAAGGGTCTCATACTTTTTGAGTAAATATAAAGCTCTGAATGAAGTGACAAGAGTATAGAGATCAGCTCCTTACTGAAAAGTCCATTAACCGTTGAAACACAAATACGATCTAGTATTTATATACACACGTATGTGCATTTTATAGTACACAATCTGTAGCATTGTTCAGACACTCAAAGAAATACACAACATTAAAATTAGGCTTAAGAACAACTAATGCTACAACAATGCCATCTTTTATTTAAGAAGTTTCTACACAGACAGTGTTCAGCATGGCAAACTGTGAAATGTTCTATTTCTATTCTATCTAGCTCATGACTAAACTGATGCCTCTAGCCAAATAATCACATTGTCAGGATCTCATTAGATCACACAAGTCAGACTGCTAAGAGGTGGACTGGGTGAGGATTACTTAAGGAGTGCCAACAGTGGCTCCAGACTAGGGTACCGGATTCACCACCGAGGCAGTTCTTCACTGCTGTGAAGCTGGACACAGAAGTCTGTTCTGGGTATACTGACTTTAATATAAATGGAAAAGGTGACTCTCCACTTACAGTTCTTGGAGCATACAACCCAAAGTCAGAGAAGCCTACTCTGTGAAAGATTAGCACTTCAAGGCTTGACTCTAGACACAATGAAAATCAAGCAAATGGATAGTCATCAATCAATACTGGGAAAAATATAATTATTTTAATTCTAGAAGTGTTGATTATATGGTAGCTCTTCTACTTCTTTTTACTTTATATATAAAACAAAACTGAAAGTTAAATATAAATGTCACTTGGTTAAAAAATCAAATATTAGAAAAATAAGGAAAGGATAAAAAACTACTTCTACTAAAGGTAACAACTTCATAAGTTCATCTCATAGTCTAATCGGTATAGTGTATCTATGAAGACAGGAGTTGGCAAATTATAGCCTACAGGCCAAACAGGGCCCTACCACCTGTTTCGGGCCATTGCACAAACCAAAAATGGTTCATATTTTTAAATGGTTGGAAAAAAATCAAAATAAGAGTATTGCATGACACGTCGAAATTAAATCAAATTCACATTTCAGTGCCCACAAATGAAGTTTTATAGAAACGCGGACACACTTATCTGTTTACATATTGCTTATGACTGCTTTTGGGTTTAACCACAGAGCTGACTGGTTGTGGCAGAGACCACATGGCTCACAAAGGCTGAAATATTTACTCTCTGCCCCTTTATAGACAAAGATGTGGCCCTGCGGGTTGAGAGCTCAGGCTGAAGACAGGCTACCGGATTCCCAGCTGGTTCAACCAGTTATGAGCTGTGTAACCTTGGGCAAGTTTCTTAAACTGTTTGCACCTGTCTCTTCACCTATATGTGCCATATAGAGTTGCTCTGTGGATTAAGAGAGTTAAAAAATGTAAAGCACGTAAACAGCAGTATGGGAGTAAAGTATTCAAGTTAGACATCATTGATATTATTATTATTGTTATTGTTTGTTGTTACTATAGTTAGACTAATCCATCTTCACCAGGAACAGCATTCTACCATTTTTTAAATAAAAATCATGGCTGACACTAATTCACAGTTTCACCTACTCTAAAAATTATCTTTCCATTAATTGTTCATAATATTTTTGAAAATTGTTTTAGTCTCTTTTGCACATGAAGATAGTCATCAATCACTGTGGCACTGTAATGCCTATTAGTCAGAAGTTTAGCTCAAAGGACATCATTTTTAATGTTAGCATTTTGTCCTATCCTCATATTTCAAAACCACTTTCAAAAATGCATTCTGGACTTGTGTAGGTAAATGCAGTACTTGAATCCTCTCACAACCACACCAAAATTACAACTACAGAACAACCATCATTCAGAACCACTTGAAATCTACTGAATGTTAGACCTATGACTAGGGGTTTAAAGAAGTCACACTGAGACTGGTAGGGGAGGCGGGGATGCAGAATAGGCTAGTCCCACAACCTCATGCGGCAAATTAAAATCAAGAGGGATATCTCGAATGCAGAGATGCCCCCTGAGGAATGAAGGGTCCCAGTTCTACACCAGGCCCCCCAGTCCAGTGTTCTAGTGCTGGGAAGAGAAGTCCCTATAACTTCTGGCTGTAAAAACCAGCAGAGATTGAGGCTGAGTGAGAAGGAGGGCTTCTGGAGACCCAGGCGGTTCCTCTTAAAGGGCTTACATGGACTCACTCCCTGTGAGATCCCGCACTGGGGCAGCAGCTTGATAGGAACAAGGAAAATATGGGGAGGAACTAAATTGTCTGGTACCAGAGCGAGAGCTGGAGGGAAGAGCTTTCTGCCAGATGACAGTGATGGAGGAGGCCATCATTCCTTTTCTGAGACCCACCCCTCAGAGAGCTGGCAGGCAGGCGCCATGTCTGAGTCTCCATCAAGCTGTATCACACTGTTCACCACGCCCTGGTGATTCCCTGAGACCCCACCCTACCCAAAGTATGTGCTCACCCAAGCCCTTTCCAGTGGCTTTTCCACACAAATGGCCTCTTTTGCCTCATGCTTCAGACTTTCCTAACATCTCTCAAACAAGAAGCATCTGGTCTCTGCACACACCATAACTCTTGCTAAATGGCCCCAGGCCCAGCACTAGGGGAAGCAGGCCTTGGTTCACCATTTGGCCTCTCCTGGGCAACTCCAAGCCCAGCACAAGCTTATTCTGGGTGGCCCCAGGAAAAGCACAGAGCCAATGTACCCAGTGGAGAGCTTCAGGCCATGCCAGATTACAAACCTACAACCTCCACAAGTGATACACTCAAGGGGCAGAGTCAGTGAGCACCAAAGCCACACTGAACCAAGTCCTGCTCCACAGGGTTGAGTACTGCAGAACTGATCTACCACTGTAGTCGCAGCTGGTCCTTGCAGCCGATCAGTCTGGGGGTTAATCCCTCCCAGCGATTCCAATAGAAATCAAGGCTCAACTACAACAGGAGGCTGTACACAGCCCACACAGGGGCACACCTGGAGCACCCAGCTCAGGTAGCTGGGAAGCTGCACCACTGGGCCCTACAGGACACATACTACACAAGGCCATTCAACCAAATCTGGGAGATGCAACATCTCTACCTAATACATAGAAACATAGGGAAGCAGCCAAGATGAAGAGACAAAGAAAGAGTTCCCAAATGAAAGAACAGGGGAAACCTCCAGAAAAAGAACTAAATGAAATGGAGGCAAGCAAACTACCAGATACAGAGTTCAAAATAATGGTTTTAAGGATTCTAAAGAACTTAGTGAGAACTTCAAGGAACTTAATGAGAACTTCAACAGCATGCAAAAGTACATAGAAAACATAAAAAAGAAATGAAAGATATGCTAACTGAAATGAAGAACAATTTACAGGAAGTCAACAGTAAAGTAGATAAAGCTGAAAATGAAATCATTGATTTGGAATATAAAGAAGCAAAAATACCCAATTAGAATAGCAAAAATAAAAAAGAGCCAAAAAAAATGAAGATAGTGTAAGGAAGCTCTAGGATAACTGCAAGCATACCAACATTTGTATCATGAGGGTGCTATAAGGGGAAGAGGGAAAACAAGAAATTGAGAGCCTATTTGAAAAAATAATGAAAGAAAACTTCCCTACCCCAGTGTAGGAAATAGGCATACAAGTCCAAGAAATGTAGAGAGTCCAAAACAAGATGAACCCAAAGAGGCCGACACCAAGACATATTATAATTAAAATGCAAAACATTAAAGACAAAGAGAGAATCTTAAATACAGCAAGAGAGAAGAAGTTACCTACAACGGAGCTCCGATATGACTGTCACCTAATTTTGCAACAGAAACTTTGCTGTCCAGAAGGTAGTGGCATGAAATATTCAAAGTGATGCAAAGCAAGGATCTACAACCAAGATTACTCCACCCAACAAAGTTATCATTTAGAATCAAAGTACATATAAAGAGCTTTCCAAACAAGAAAAAGCTAGAGCAGTTCATTACCACCAAAACAGTATTACATGAAATGTTAAAATACCTTCTTTAAGAAGAAGAAAAAGAAAAGATCAAAACTATGAAACAATAAAGTGGCAATCAATGCATATCTATCAACAATTGAATCTAAAAAAGCAAAATAAGTAAACAAGCAGAACAGAAATAGGCTCACGGATACAGAGAACATTTTGACAGTTGCCAAATGGGAGGGGAGTTGGGGGGGTGGGTGCAAAAGGCAAAGGGGAATAAGAAGTACAAATTGGTTATTACAGAATACTCATGGGAATATGAAGTACAGCATAGGGAATATAGTCAATAATATTCTAATAACTATGTATGGGGTCAGATGAGTACTAGATTTGTTGGGATGATCACTTAGTAAGTTATATAATGTCTAATCACTGGGGCATAATATAATATTGTATGTCAACTGTAATTGAAAAATAAAAAATGATTTAAAAAATGAATCCTGGTTAGAAATAGTGGCAAGTAAGATAGATGATCTATTCCAGATTCTGCTCCATTTTTCACAGATAATTAAACTAGGACTAAAGGTGTCAAGGGACTTTTCTCTTAGCACAAGCAACCCTGTGCTATCACCAACTCGTGTTCAAACAGGCTTTGCCCTAATCCACCAGCAGGCTATTCAAGCAAAAGCTTTAAACTTCTTAGTCTGACCTAAAAGTTCCAAATAGTTTTTAGTCATACAAGTAGACAACTTATCATGACAATTTCTCTTGGTCATGACGCTCTTATTTCCTTTAGAAATGCCAAAATACATCTAGTTAATGCATTAAATATAAAAAGACTTGTTAAAGAGATTCAATTTATTAATGATTCAGAACTTCCTAATGCATCTATTTGGACTTCATTTATAATTTATTTCACAGCTTAGCTGCAGTTCCCACAGAGCAAATATTTATCAAATATTACTGTTTTAAGTCCTCCCCTTATATTTATTTGCACAAGAATACATTATTTTCCAAATAAAAGCTAAACTTTCTAAAAGCATTCACCCACCTATTGTAATTCAATGTGCATTTCCTGATAAGGTGACAGTAATGGGCTTCCAGATATAACAAAATACACTGTGCAACCAAACAAAAGAATAAGTAGATTGACTCTATTCTCAACAGTCAAACACTGCCGCGCTGCTCAATCACATATGCTCACATTAGCACTGCCCAGAATTCCAATCGAACTCTCTGTTTTGTTCACCAAGGAGTGTGGGCTTGTTCCTTCTCCATCTATTGAAGATATGTGGTTCCAGGAGGCCCTTTCAGTTACACAGAAAACAAAAGCACCCAGGGAGGACAGCACAGGACATTTGCACTAACTAATAACAGCATTTACCACTGAAGTACCTAGAAAGAGACACAGTTTGAGGTATTTAGCAAGCATCACTTCACTAAATTTTGACAAGTTTAAGAGGTAGGCATTATTACCTCCATCACTTTATAGATAAGGAAAGTTCAAATAAGTTAAGTAACCACCAAGTTAATATCATAGTTAAGTAAGAGCCAGAGCTGGAATTCAAAACCGTATCAGTTTATCCTATGGCACTTTCCAGTACATCATGTTGGATTAGATTTCCAAGGGAAGGGTAATTGGGAAAGGAATTAAAAATGAGGGAAGGTAGTTTTTAACCAACGCAATTATTTCGCACATTCAAATTACAGAATGCCAAAATGCATTCAATGCCATTCACTCCTTCATTTACTCACTCACATGTATATTAAGCATCTATTATATGCCAGTCATAAAAAGAGTCTTTGAAAGATACTGACTTTAAAAGAGAAAATTAAGGAATATGTCCAACACATTAAAAAAGGGAGAGGAATGTACTGGTCAAGGAGGAGGTCAGAAAAGCAACAGCTGCTTTCTCAATAGCCTCATCCACTACCTTCACCCTTCTTGAATAAGAATTCAGAGAAAAAACCTGACACTCATTTTCATTGCCATTTTTCTCTTGGGAAAAACCAATGTATGGACTTTTAAGCCTTAATGCTAACTCTTCTCTATAGTTTCTTTTATTAAGAGAATTGCTGTCCCACAGACAATCTTATCTCCCCTTTCCTCATGGGGCAAAACAAGCATTTACCCAACTGCCGGCCTGACGAGGGAAGGGTGGAGAGCAGAGAATCTAAGGCAGAATCTCCCAGGAATGAGCTGTGAGAGGTCAGACGCTGCTTGTGAGACTCGGGCATTCCACAAGCCCTAAGGCATTTATGTCCATTCAAGACTGATACATTCTGAAAGACTGATGGCATGTGGAAGTAATTCAATTCACATTTTATGAAGCACTGTTTTACAGGGTAGAGAGTGATATTTGCATAAATACATCTTAATTATGCCCTGAAACCCTAGGGGGATTTCCATTTTGCCCAAACCACAGGGGTAAATCCTGTCAGAGGTGCAAGATATTTTTCAACTCTTTTTTCCTCTAATACAGAACGAAGCTATTAACAAGGAAGAAAAAGAAGAAGAAAATACATGGACAGTATCTTTGAAAGGATCAGCTATATTCTTGGCGATATAAAAAGATCAAGGCTGAGATGGTAAATAACAAATATAATAAATTCACTTTAAGAGCTGAAGTTTTTCAAATGACATTTTAAGGTGGTATGTTAATCCAATACAACCACCAAACAAGCTGGCAATAAACATTGGATATTATAGTATATATATCATGAATTGCAAGAAAATAGTTTGTCAATTAGAATTCTAAATGAGATCTGATGTACTACTAAGACTGAGCTTTTTCAATAAATGCAGTAATTTTAGAATAAAAGTTAAACAAGAATTCAGAGAAAAAAACTGATACTAATTTTAATGACAAAATATTATTAAATTTATAAAGTAATTGCCATATCCAAAAGTTATTCCAACAATAGGTGCTATGAGAGTACACAATAAAAGCCACAAATAAAAATTTAAGCAATATGCTTAAAATTAAACTTAAAATAAAGCATTAGTAACACGTATGTGAAATAAAATACCTATAACATATTATTCCTGACTAGTGTTTTAGCAGTTATTGTTTAGCAGTTATTGTTTTCATTTGTTTCCAAAGGATATGGCCAATATCCACTCTTGATAATCTATGGCCAAGCCAAATACTCATCTCTAAATTTTACTAAAATACATGTAATGATTATCTCTATGATATTAATTAAAGATCATTTCCCAAGTAGGCATATAGCAAATAGGTTTCTTTTAAAGTTATTTCTTTGTAGCGCCTATTAAAATTAATTAACTTCGATCTTTTTATTTTTATGAAATAAAATTGTGCTAGGGTAGGAAATAATTTTTGAATTGGGATATGCTAGAGAAGAACTGTTGAACCCTACAATGCTTTTTAGCTCTCTGTATAAAAATATATGAAAAGCTTTCATTTTAGGAAAATTTTATTTTGAAGATATATTTTTTATAAAAATAGATGTCACAAAAAGGACAGTGTAGAAATTTGTTAATCATGTCTTCAAAATCTAACCTGTTTTAGCTACAGCGACTAAATGTTTTTATTTATTTATTTTTGATCTGACAAAGAATAATGGAAAACAAAGACTTAATAGTTCTTGATAAACTGTTAAATGGTCTTATAGAGTCCAAACATCAAATCCAAACAGGAATGTATCAGAACCCCTCTTAAAGTCAGTTGTGTCTACTCTGTATGTAGACCCCTCAGCTGGAAATCTCTCTAACCAAAGACACTTGACTAGAAATGAAGTCAGTCAGTTTTATTGTTCTACTGTCCCAAGAAGCCAGGGCCTCTGAAGCCAGCATAGTAATAACATAGTAATCTAAAATGTGTACCTTTATTCTTTGGTCATCAACATCTATAATGGTAGCAACGCGAATTAACCTGGGGTTTCGTTTATCCACAACTTCAAGTTTCATATTCGGCAGAAAACCATGAGGCAACCGCTGCAACATTACAAGTGCAACAAGTCATGTGATTTCAACAACTCAGTAATGCTATTACATTTTTTCTAAAATATTATTTTTCTAGTTTTATGTTCAGAACTTTAGTACAAGTGGAATTTATTTTTAAGAGCACGTAGGACTTTATGCCTACTATTTTATCCAGCTTCATAAAAGACCTTGAGAAGAGAAAGAATTTTTTCGTCATTTTCCAGACAGCTAAAAGTCAAAGATAGATTAAATAATAAATTCATTAATGATCACATCAAGGTTCTAAAAGGATCTTATTACAGTGTATCTATTGGTTTAGATTTTTTTTCTGAAACTAATCTTCTAAATTAAGAAATTATTGATTATTCTCATTGGCCAGTTTTGGAGTGTATGACCCAGAAGGCAAAATTATTTAATAAGTAATTAGAAAGGATAAACATAATCTTTTATAAATCATATTTTGAAATAATATTTAGATAAAAACTTCATAATTTCAACTGTCAAACTATTATAAAATTATACCAAAATGTAATTTAAAGCCATAACCTATACTTTCTTTTACTGTATCCATAACATAAGCATGTTAAATTGTATTAACTTAAGGTTTCTTCCAAGACTTAAAATGCCGGCACAAGGAGTCTATAATCAGGCAATAATAAAGAAAATGCAGTCAGAAAATTATATCGGGGCTTACACTAAAGCTAAGGAAATTTAACAAAATCAAAGTCAAAAGACATCTCTGACAATATTTATAGATTGGCCAAAAGTTTCATTTGAATGCTACTACACATAAAATTGTTCAATTGACATTATTAAAAATGAAAGTGTATTAAACTCCTCAAGTCTAGAAATGGCAATAGGAGAATAAAAACCTCATAATACGTGAACAATAAACAGTTAAATCTTTCTCCAATATCTGGTTTGTTTCTCTCCAGCTTTTGTGGAAACATATTTTCTTTCTACAATGCATTAATAAATCTACTAAACAGAGTATATGAACTATAAACTAGGTCTCTGATCCCAGAAAATCTTTCTATTCTCCCAAAGGTCACTATCCTGCCAACAAAAGTATTGTTTCATACTGCATATGGCAAAGCTTGAAGTGAATCCATAATAACCCCAGAGTCTGAAAGTTGCCTTTTTAGCTAAATTTTTTCATTATTTTATTTTCTCATACATTTCCCTTTGGAAAAGTAAAATGACATTTTGACAGAAAGGAAGAGAGAGAGAGATACAAACTATTGGTATTTTTGCTAACTGAATTTTTAGAATTCTTAAAACCCTTTTTAACACTTCAGAACTTTCAGCCTTCTTACTTTCATATCTCTTAACCCCAAATGTAGCCTATCACAATCAATTTTTAAAAAATGAAATAGCATTTTGTTTTAAATTCCTTTTTATCACTAGAAAACTTTCAGTAAATAAAATCATAAGTAGAAGCTCAATACATAAAATTCTGATTAAAGGCGAATTGTGGAGCCTATAACACACGGTTAGATTTGAAAAGGAACAGAGTTTGAAAAACACTAGTGTAGAACATAAATATTTCTAGCTATACTATCAACACACTTTTTTTACAAAGTAATTTATACTTGGGTCAATCCTGAAATAAATAAATTCAAATGTGAACTTAAATGGGTATTCTGACAAATGCTAAAAGCAATGTTTCCCTCTAAATGGATAAAATTGTAACACTCAGGCTACAAACAATTCCCCTATTTTATTATGGCATCAGTGACATTCAAACAATCCCCAAGGCTATGAAAGCTGTGGACTCAGAGAACCAGAAATGAATGACTCATTCATCAGGGGTTGATGAGGGGCTTTCAATAGGACTAGAACGGGACTCTCTTGTTTTTCAAGGAGGAAAATCATCACCTACATTTATGTCTAGGAACAATAAATAGTAAATGAGTCACCTCCCTTTTATTCTTAAATAAAAGCAAGGCAAACTGGTTATGAAAATAACACTTCAATTTAAAAAGAAAAAAACTAGAATAAAACTGCCAAATAAAGGCATGACTCAACATGGACATTATTTAAAGTTGAGCATATATATGGATGCAAACTTACCATTTTAAATACTTTGGCAGGAACTGCGCTAGTTTGAGTAGCATCCAGATATTCTGTCCAGGAAAAATTTTCTGGATCAGGATAACCTGAGAAATACATATAAATATCAAAAGATTATACATTGATATTTTGATTCCCACATACTATAAGACATTTGATAATAAAAACACCTACTATTAATTGAATGCTCACTATTTAATAGCCCCTATGCTACAAAGTTCACCTATATTACCTAACTTAAGTCTATGATAACCTGAGAGGGTTATTTTGCGCCACTAAGGCACAAGAGCACTCATTCACTGCTCACTCACTCACTCACGAGGGTAAGCAGGTTGGACAAGATCAAAAGGGGATGTGAGTACTTGGTAGAGCCAGTTCACACCCACAGTCACTGTCTGACATCAAACCATGAGCTGAAAATCTAATCCCTTCAATAATTCTGAATCTATTAGGGTTTTATTCTCATCTTTAAATCTTTATAATTATAATATCCCAGGTTTGCTATCACTACAATTTAAAACATATATATTGATATAACATATTATGAAGCACTCCATGCTTTCAAAAATTTCCATCTAATGGGATTTCTTGTTTCTCTATGTTCATGTTATTTTATTGGTAATTACATTTGCCAGAGGACTGTGTACAGTGTTGCGCTTTTTCTTTTTCCATTCAAGGAATAAGTAGTTAAATTTATTCATCAGCTCTATTGTTTTCTTTTGTCTTTTCTAATTATCTCATTTGCTGCTTTTACTCTTACTCCTTCCTTCCTCATATTTTCCTTAGATTTGTTTCATACTTACCTTGCCAAACTGAATGGTAAAAATAATTTCTTTTTTTTAATAACAGAGGCATTTCAGGCTATGAACTTACCATCATTGTACCAAATGCGGCTTTAGACCTCCACACAAACTTTTACAGAATAGTTTTCTTTTACTTTCTAAAAATCAATTATAATCTTTGCCATCTTGATTTACTTAATGACCAAGTATTTACTTAGGAGTTATCCCAGGTGGTTATTTTGTGTGATTGTTTAAAATATTAAAAATAATTATCTAGTTTATCACACAGTAGTTTCAAAATGTCACATTGGCTGTACAACCCCTGTTTGGGAGACTTTAGGATTTCTTTTTGGTGTAATATAAGATTAACAATTTTTTTTAAAAATTTAAGTATATACATACATATACATCTTTGTTTTAAGGTATAATATAAATATGCATAAATCAATCTAAATAGCTATATTATTTAAAAACCTGTTTATTTTGTATTGAAGCAAAAGCCTGAAACAGTATGTTAAAATCTCTAAAATACTTTTTTCTGTACAGTTTTCCAGTATTTCTGATAATTATTTTTCATATTTAAACTTTTGCTAAAATTAAATATATTTTAAGAAAAATATACAAACCAAGTGGACAGCTTCAAAATTTCTCACAAAATTAGCATACCCGTGTAACCAGAACCCACGACACATGCTCCCCATTGTGCTATCACAGCTCACTTTCCTCAAAGAAAAACTCCGATTCTGGCTTCTAATCTCTTGTGTTAGTTCTGCTGGTTCTATTTTTCTCCTTGCATAAATGGAATTATACAACATATGCTCATGGGTTTTACTCAGCATTCCGGCTGTGAGGTTTGTATAGACCGCTGAGTACAGAACATTTGTCTTTCACAATTTATTTATCCATTCTACTGGTGATGGTCATTTGAGAAGTTTCAATTTGGAGGCTATTATGGAAAGTGTTGCTATGAACATTCCAGTACATTCTTTTTGGTGACCAGAAGTATACGTTTTCGTTGCAATGCATCCAGGAGTAAAACTGTTGAATCATGGAGTATTTTGCTTCATATTTTGATGTTACATTATTTAGCATATGAAAGCATATGTAATGTTCACTATTATTGCTCTTTCTATTTAATATAGAGAAAATTTCCCTTTGGAAATATTTATTGCATTTTGCCTCAAATTCTTTTTTTTTTTAAAGATTATATTTATTTTCTTTTTAGACAAGGGAAAGGAGGGAGAGAGGAAGAGAAACACCAATGTGTGGTTGCCTCTCCTGCGCCCCTACTGGGGACCTGGCCCACAACCCAGGCATGAGCCCTGACTAGGAATAGAACTGGCGACCCTTTGCTTCACAGGCCAGCACTGAGCCACACCAGCCAGGTCTCAAATTCTTTTTATTAAAAATTAAATTGTATGCCATCCTATTATTTTCTGCTTATGTGGACCTGATAAAATTTTGCCCATTTTTTTTTTTTACTTATATTTTATTTTGTTCCAGGTGTACTTATTATTTTAACACTGTCTAAATGGATTTTTAAAATCATTTACATTTATTTCCTGATTTATTTTCTTTAACTTCTGTAAACATTTTTAAACTGGATTTTTTTAAAAGGCTCTTTTAGAGTTTCTTTTGCAGCTTGCCCTCTTTTATGAGTCATGTTATATACCTTATGTCTCAATATTTATTTCTGCACTTGCATTTACATTTTTAGCTCTTTTTTTTTAAAGTCCAATCTCATTCATTGTATTTTGGGTCTGCACATTTCTGCATAGGTTCTAAATGTGCTCATACCCTGCCCCCTTCAGTGTTGGGGTCCCCTCCTCTCTAACCCAAACTTCTCACTCAGGGGTCTGACCAGAAGATGCAGGGGGATGATGGGAAAAGGAACAGTGTGGTACATTAATGAATGGATGCAAAGTGAGCAAAAGAAGAAGCAATTAGTCCTGCTCTAGCCCCTTAAAGACACCTGGCATGCTGCTATGAGGGGAATTTCCCTTTTCCCTATTTTCATAATCAGTAAATGAAAACACATGCCTGTGACTGTTTTATTTATTTTTTTTAGATTTTATTTATTTAAAGAGAACGGAAGGGAGAGAGAAAGAAAGGGAGAGAAACATTGATGTGAGAGAGAAACGTCAATCAGTTGCCTCTTGTATGCACCCCAACCAGGGACCAAACCCACAACACAGGCATGTGCCCTGACTGGGAATCCAACTGGAGACCATTTGCTTTGTGCAACGATGCCCAGCCAAATGGTCAGGTCAGGCTGTGGCTGCTTTAAATAGGTCTTAAGCAATAACTGCCTCTATACAATCTCTGGAAGTTGGCTTTGTATGCATTCCCTGGCAAGGGAAAACACGTATTATGTATATATTCCTCGTCCAGTAAACCCAAAGAAGAGGAAAATGTCTTATCATAGCCTTGGGAGGCTTGCAAAGCCCCCTACTCCCATTGTCTTTCTCCTGGCCCCAGTCCTGAGTTCCACTAGGCTCAGGAGCTCCAAAGTAGGGTAACAGAGGATGGACAGGAACAGAACCATTCGCAGAGCTGTGTGGCAATACCACGGCAGAAATTTAAATTCAGAGAGTTTATATTGCTATTTAAAACAAATAGAAAAGCCCTGGCCAGTGTGGCTCAGTGGTTGGAGTGACATCCAGTAACCAAAGTGCTACAGATTCAATTCCCAGTAGATGCACATGCCTAGGTTTCGGGTTCATCCCTGGTCTGTGGGCAGGTGTGTGCGACCCCTGGTGCCGGTGTGGATCTCCAGTCTGGGTGTCTATGAGGGCAACCAATCGATACATGGACGTTTTTTTCTTTCCCTTCCTCTCGCTCTCTAAAAAAGCAAATGAAAATGTCCTCAGGTGAGGATTAAAAATAAAAAAAGAAATATATGAGACTAACCTATGAAACAATAGCCTTTAACCTCTTCATTTGTTTCAAAGAAAAGCAACCTCTAACGGGCTTCCATTTATTGGTAAACAATATACCGAGTACGCCTTTACACTGTTATTTATTCTTCACGTAGGCCTGTGAGGTACACCTTTTTAATCCTCATTTTATAAGTAAGGTTTAGAGAGCTTGAGCAGTTTGCCAACTTTATACAGTTAAGAAAAGGAAAAAATGGGATTTGAATAATTACATCTGACTCCATTATCTACATTCTTAATAACTGCCTGCCCCTAGGACTAGAACCTTCAGCATCATGATCCAAACTGACCTATCCTTCTGGTCACAGGATTGAGTTTGAGCACCCCCTGAAGGCTAGTGTGTAGTATTGTGGGGTGAGAAGGTGGGAACAAAGACTGCTAGACTGGAGACCACACTATACAGGATGGGGCAAAAGTAGGTTTACAGTTGTTCATATAGAAAATAATATAATAACAAATAATACAAGAACAAACTCTGTGTTTCGTGTACTCACAACTGTAACCTACTTTTTTTACCCCACTCCGTAGATGTAAACCTATTTATTCACGTCCTATACCTCATTCCACATTATTTAGAGTTTAAAGCTTCAGAGATGGACAATATCTGAAGAAAAATGAAGTCCAAGCTATGGCTGTGGACACAGGTGGCTGAACCAAGCAAGGAAAAGGATCAATGAACTACAAAGCATGGCGTCAGCCAGGCAGCCCTGTATTTCCCCATGGTTACAGCAGTTCTCTGGGGCAAGAGGAAGCTCTAGGTGACAGTATCTTCAATTCCTGTTGGAGAATAGCTAGAAGGCAACAAGATGACAGCAAGAGGAGGGATGAGGTCTGGTGGTGCAGAAGAGCTTGTGCCCTCAGGGAGGGGGGACCCTTCTAACCAGCTGAGAACTGTTTTAAGAAAAGCAGGGGGACTACTTGGGATGTGGCAAAAGGTGTTATGTCCTCTATGGGCTGAGGGAAGTAGTGGCCTCAAGAAGAGCAACAGAGGAAGCCCTGTATGAAAATGCTGGGGTAGATGAAGGCCAATCCCAGAGTTTTGAGCTGAAGGGATTTACTGTCAAGAAAAAGTCCTTAAACAGGATATAAATATGGGATGGGTGCAAAAAAGAGAGAAACTTAAGGTCAAACCAAGTTAAATGTAAGTTAAAAAGTACCTAAATCATGTCATTCCAATGGATTCCTACATCACTCAGGGAAAAAGCAAGTCTTTATAATGACCTGCAGATCCCTACATAACATGGCCCATTACTGCCCTGATTTCATCCTCCTTTCACTCCACTCCTACTCTAACTAGAACACAGCCAACTTGTTCACTCCTCAAGTTCTTACACATGCTATTCCTTTACCATGAAAGATCTGTCCGTGGATCCCCCAGACTCACCACTTCACCTCCTTCAAGGTGTTGCGCAAATGTCACATTCTTGGTGAGTCCTTTCTTGAACTCCCTGGACAATACAGGACCTTCTGCCTCCCCCCTTGGCAAATATACATATGTGTGCTTCCTAAATTCACTACCTCCCTTATTTTTATCCATAGCACTTAACACCTACTGTATTTTATATTTTACATATTTATTGTTTCTCTTGCTCACTGGAATATAAGCTGCTTTATGATAGAAATGTCTGTTCACATCACTGCTATTTCCTCTGAGCCTAGTACCTAACATAGTTGGTGCTCAATAAATATTTTGTAAATATTTGTTGAATGAAGAAAATGTATTTCCTTGCAGAGTTTGCATTTAATATTGTGGTGGCCAAGAGTGAAAGAGGTATGAGCCAGACTGGTATTAGTCTAATCTCAAGATACTGAATGGAACTCTGATATAAAGTTGTTTGCCTGATGGTGCTGGGGGTCTCAGAGGTATCATTAGAACAAGAGGGTGTTTCTATAATCATATTTACTAAGGTTCCAAACAGCACCAAAAACTAGATAGTGCCAAGAGAAGGCCACCCAATTTGTGGCATCTATGCAAGCAAAATATAATACTCCTCAACTGTTTGCTCCATATAAGAGAGGTCAACTTAAGTGTTAGATTGGTTACAGACTCTTCTTATAACAGCATCCTCCATTGCTTTTCCTGCAGAAACAATAATGTAAGCAGAAACATAATTTTGCCATTGGGAACATTCTTTCTAAAGATTTGGGATCATGAATAAACAGCACAAGTCCTTAAGTTCCTGACATCCTGGTCTGTGTAACCTATTCCACAGAACACAGAGAAGATGCATGACAACCATAATTACACCAGTGGCCAACCCAAGAACCAAGAGCACGGGTGTGCTAGGACAAGCAATTTTTAAGTACTGGACAACAGTCCCATTTAATAACTAGTAATAAAAAGGGGTCTGATAAGAGTCTTACTGTGAAAAAGTTCAATCAGAATAGACAGAATGTTGATCATAAACACAGATGTTATATGGACTTAAGGAGTTCATCTAACTCCTCATTTTGTTGATGAGGAAACTTAAGACCTTGCATTTTAAGTGACTTGTCCAAGGCAAGATAACTAATACTTGAGTCAAAACTAGAGTTCAGGTCTTCTCACTTGCAATACATAGAAATTCAAGACTTCTAAAAAGCCCTGCAATATTCAGTGAGTGCTCTGTAGGCTGCCAGGTCCTGTGGCCAAGACAAAGCATCGGGAGAGAAACGAGGGCCACATGACTAGTACTGGTGAAGTTCTGATTAGTTTTTTCATTATTTTAGATGAGCCTAGATTTCTAATTTCTGTTTTGGGTAGCTCTCTCAAGACAGAGCAGTCACTCCTCTGAAAGTGCAGGCCTTCCGATGTTAGAAACAGAGGACAATTACCACCAATGGGGTGCTGCACTTCATTCCACAGGTCCTGCACACAGGGGTGCTCTTTATGCAAATGATCTTAGTTTCAAGTTATTGCTAATTATCCTGTGCTAGATAGTGGTAAACTACGGAATACAAGACAGCAAAAATATAAACATGAGGACAGTTATTTCAACCACTGTTAAGCCTAATTCGGTTCCGTCTAATTTTGTTTTCAGAAAAACATGTTTAAACTGACCTCACGTTTATGGTACCTAAGGTGCCAGAAGTTCTGAACTCAAATTCAGCTCATCACAGTTCAAGTTAAAATATCATTTTTGGCAAAGTAATAAAGTCAGACTCCTTAATATTCATAATAGGGTGTCGTATTTGTTACTTGATCATCAATCAGGTCAGAAAGCAAATGGACAACTCTTTGATCTAAAGTATGGACTATCAGTACCTCAGGAACTTGTCAAAGAGCTCATTTAGTAATTGTTTTGCTCAAAATATGGCTGAAATGAAGAATTTTCAGAATAGACTGAAGAAACAGAGTCTCTTCTATGTCTAGCGAAATCATCGAAAACCAATCAATCTGTGCTACATTGGCTGACCTCTGAGCAGAATTGTCTTTGAAAAGGCCATGGCACCTACCCTTCCTAACATACCCAATGCTTGGTAACCAGCAGGCACTGGCAATGGGGTAATTCATTCTCTCTCTCTCTATAAATACCTAACATTATAGAAGAAAAAAAAAACCCACTGGTTTTTGCTTATTTTCTCTCAATTTCACTAACTACATAACATTCCACAGAGTAACTTCTATGACTAACTTAATGATCCTCAAATGTGATATCTTTTATTGTTCTCTGTTATAGCCTCAGCTCCTACCTGTGCCTTACACTTAGTGGACTCTTAATTAATATCTGTTCAATTACTTAATTCATAATTTATAAATTTTTGAACTCCCACCTTGCCTACATGAATAGAATCTCTCTAAAGGAAATAGCACAATGACACTTAAAATATAGTAATTTTTTGTGTGCCTAAAAAAAACTTAATGGTTAATGTTATAACGAAAATATTTACATATATTATTATTAAGTTAAATTACTAAAACATTAATTTCCTAAAATATTTCTGTGTGCTCATCAATCTAAAATATCTGATAACTATGTCCAGTCAATCAATGATTCTAGAGTATCTACAGAAACCAACTGATGTTATTTCTACAAAATACATTTCATTACCTCCCAAACTATCAATTATTATAGCTTTAGTCTGTGAAAATAAACTTGCATTTGGCACTCATTCACAGGTCTAACACTAGCCTTCCAATTTAAAAATGTAGAAATAAGCACATATATTTAGCTCTATTCCCGTCTAAATGCCTCCAAAACATCAATACAGGCATTTTAAAGTAACTGCTTATTAACAGAGAAAATGCTGAATTAATTTGGATACAAAACATCAGAGTATTATGCAGCCTGTATAAAGAATTAGAGCTACACCAAATGAATTAAGAGATTTGCTGAGACAGAGTTGAGCAAGATAAAAGATGCAAAAATATGTATATAATATAATCCCATTTTTATAGCACTAAGGTTTAAAAAGGTCATGAACATATGGGTATATGAGTAGGTATGTGTGCATGTATATGCAATTGTACGGGAATTAGCAAAATACGTATAGCATAGAGTGTCTAATGGTTCAAAACATTTTCCCTTTTTCTTGGGCAAATAGCTGAAGTACATTTCCTAGACTGCTGTGCTGTGAAATGCAGTTATGTAACTGAGTTCTGGCCAGTGCATGGAGGCAAAAATTATGTAATAAGTCACTTTGAGTTTGGCCCCTAGAGTCTTCTTATGTGCCACCAGCAGTTCTTTTTCCCAGTCTCAGGCTTAACTGAAAGATTCCCAAGGAACTGGAAGAGACCTAGACTCCGAATAGCTGCATGCAGCAGAACTAACCTCTATCAACTATGACTGTCCTATGACAGGACTAAGAAATCGATTCTGACTGTGTTAAGGCACTAAACTTTTGGAGTGGTTGGAGATACTAATTAGTGCATGGTAATTAATATTTGATAGAATTCACCAGTGAAGTCATCAGGTCCAAGGATTTTCTTTGTTGTAAGATTTTTAATTACTAATTCAATCTTTATATATAAATTATTTTATTTGAAATATTTTTTAAAAGAAATGTGATTTATTGCATCTTTTTATATACTAGGACTTGTGGATAAAATGTGAACATAATAAACACAGTCCATGCTAACACAATATTCATAGAAAATTCTGCCTGTATTTTAAGAAATCTGGTCTTGTTTCATTTTAATTTTTATTTTTCACCTCTGAACTTTGTAATATTTTTGTTGGAAGAAAAATATTATGGAAGGTAATAAGGAAATATTTCTCAAATGCTTAAAATTTTTTCTATACTCTATAATCCAATAATTCGACCTACAACTGATACAGAGAGATCTGATCAGATCACTGGGGAGGAGTAGGAACGGGCAGTAGGAGGAGGTCAACCAAGGCACTGATAAACAGTGTAGGATGGATGGGGTTGGTTGAGAAGCTGAACACCTCTGGAGCACATGAAATTATGCAGGAGATTTAAAATAAAAGGAGAGCAGAGACTGGCTTCTTGGGCTCTCTTCTTGAGGATGTCTGGATGATCGTGCTGCAGCTGCTTGCATTTCCCAAAGGACAGTATTTTGGATGGAGAAGAAACACCAGGTGCTGCCTAGGATTGGGCTGGCCTGGCAGAGGGTGGCCGGGTTATTCTTCTCTGGGTGTTCTAGAGGGGATGGGTTCTGAGGCAGACGCCTGCCAGTCTTCCAAATCATGTAGCTTCTGTATCCTATGTTGTTTTAGTTTGTAAACTAATCCTACAGAAGGAAGATAAGGTCTATGTCTAGTCTATAGTTAAAAAAAGAAGATAATGAGAAACTAACAGGGGGGAATTATAGGGGAACTCAGGAGTTAAAGAGTTTAGCCTTAATTGATAGGCATAAGTGACTAATGCATGTGGAAAGCTATTATTCCAAAATTGTGTAGCATTTGAATAGACTGCTTTCCTTTTTCACCAAACCTCTGCCTTCGGAATTTTGTCTAGAGGGTAGTGGTGGGCAGCAGGACCCCACTTGCTATTCGGTAACACAGCCACAAAGAAACAGCAAACATATATAACTACTTCTTTAAAAGAATGTAATTCATTATTATTTAAAAACTGGAAAAAGTTAGTGTCCAATACAAAGAAAAACCTAAATAAATGGTGTTGTATTCATAAAATAAGTATACTGTCATTGATAGCTACGTTCTCAAAGAATATTCAAAGAAAATTATATTTTCAAGTAAAACAGGGGAGAAGGCTATAAAAGCAGTATGAACACTAAGATCACAATTCTAATTTTTTTATATATGTTTTTAATCCTCACCCAGGAATATGTTCGTTGATTTTAGAGAGAGAGGAAAGAGAGAGAGAGAGAAACATATATCAGTTGCCTCCTATATGCACCCTGACTGAGGATCGAACCTGCAACCTAGGTATTTTCCCTGACAGGGAAATCGAACCCACAACCTTTTGGTGTACAAGACAACACTCCAACAAACTTAGCTACCTGGCAAGGGCAAAGATCACAATTCTAATTTTTAAATACATATATATGGTCAAGTAAAAAGACAAGAAAATTGGAAAAATAAGAGAATAATAATGGTAAGCTCTATCTAATGGTGGGCTTGATATTTTAATTTATTCATTATAACATTTCATATTTCTTATTTCCTACAGTTTTATAAGAAAAACATATAATTAATTTTTTATTTTAAAGAAGTTTAATTATAAGAAATCCACTCCTTTACCTTGTTAGTGATTATGTATAAGTATTCAAAGGTAAAATAAACTTTAATTCATAAAGAGTAGAATTAAGTTGACTGAGCACTCTAGCAAAAGAAAACACTGTCCTTTCACAGTGTGACTATAAAATGTATTGGGAATTCACTCTGTGTGCAGTGCCTTGGGGAAATGGTGCTATGATTTGCAACCAAGTTAAAGAATAAGAGAAAGGATAATGATATCTTGTGCTGCAGCAGCAGGATCACTTACTGATGGAATCGTGGTAACATCCTATGGGGACTATGGTAGTAGAATGTCTATCTGAGGCACAAACACATAATATAAAACAATACTGCACACTGTATCAAATGGCCACAGAAAACTGTCTCATGCTTAGCAAAATACACGCGTTTAATTTGTTTTCTCATTTTGAGAGGTTTTTTGGTATCACATTAAAATGAATTTACTGTAGAACATGATATTTAAAAGAAAAGAGAGCCTTGCAAGGTCAAGAACCAGATTTATTTCCCTGGCTATCAATTCAGAGCCTGCCAGACCACAACAAACTCTGAAAACAGCTTGTACATGTCTTCTTACTCAGTAACTTGCCAAATCAAGAAAGTACCAATCCCAAAGTATCTTAGCTCTTCCTAACCCCATTCTCACAGCCCTGGTGATGGCCTATAATCTTGTTTTCACATATCATGAATCTCCCTAGTGGTCTTTCACTCCATCTTTCTAACCTGGACTACTACTGCCAAATAAATGCTCCCTAAACATGGTGACAGCAGAGATTTCACTATACACTCTTCATTCTCATTCTTAAAGATCTTTCATAAAATGGTTTCATTCTACCCACCCTACTAATTCCTTATTAAGAGTCCAAAACATAAGTGAAGCCCATTGTGGACTCCTGACCTCCAAAACTATAAAATAATAAATTTATGTTGTTTTAAGCCACTAAGTTTATGGTAATTTGTTACAGAGCAGTACACCATGACATAATAATTTTCCCTATGAAGCACTTCTTACCTTTTCTGGCCAGGTGTTACCTCCTTAACTAATGTCCTTGCTAACATCTCTAACAATTATTTACAAACTCACCAAACAGTCCCTGGCAGACTCTCAGCTCCCTGAGCTCAAGGAAAGCCGCTTGCCAGCCTTTCTGACAACCTCCCCTACCAAGGTCCTACATAATGACAGAAGCAGATTATAAGACAATGGATAAAATCAAAAAACAAAGAATTCATGACTCTATACCACTATAAGTTAAAAAAAAAAACCTAAATAAATCACAGGGGAACATAAGTCAACTAATAAATATAGAAGGAAAAATGGAATTAGGAAATCACCACTGGCAAACACCATGTTAATAACTTTGTCATCTAATGAACATCAATACATGCTAAAAAACTAGTGGGTGAAACTTTGGATAAGAATAAGATATTTACACAATTTCAAAGTAACTCTCCAGCAAACTGGTATTAATTACAAAAGGGAAAGAGTAATTTACAGTGGAGAAACTTGGCAACACATCGATCAAGTGACCAAAGTTAACATTAGCAGGAAAGGAACAGCCTGAAATCATCCACCATCAGAAAGGATGCAATGAGAACACAGCATTGTTTCTGGGACATTCCTCTTCAGATGCATAGTCCTACTCCTGAGGAAACATCATAAAACCCAAAACACTGGCCTATACTCTTCAAAAGTGTCAAGTTCATAAAAATCAAGGAAAGACTGAAGAACTGTTGCAGACTGAAGGGTGTTAAAGGAAATAATGGGTAAACACTATATGTGATCTTGGATTAAATCTGTCAATTTTTCTGTGTGCTTGTTTGCCTTTTCATAGAGAATATTATTAGTAGGTGGCTGGCAAACTTTCGTTTTGATAACTTAATCTCAAATGGTTTACTAGGGAGGAGTTTTTGTTTTGTTTTTGCTATTATGACTTCTGAATTTTTTTAATTATTTCAAACTTTAAAAAAGGGAAAACATTTTCCCAGTCACGAATCAGTTTGAGTCTAATGTTCTAAGTCACTTGTCACCTCCTGACCTCTTCTCCCCTATCCCTGCTCTGCAGCTCGGTACATCAGTCAAAATGCCATTCTTATGTCGGTCGGGACCTGCCTGCCATCATGCTTTTGTGTATTCTGTCCCTTCTACCTAATATTCTCTTTCACCCCATATCAGTTAAAATTTTGCATATTCTTCAAAGACTACTGCAAATACCAAGATGTTCACATACGAAGTTGGAGTTTACGTCTCCCTCTCCTGTTCCCAGCATTCTATTGAAAGTTTCCTTCCATCACAATCAGAAATAGGACTTCAAGCAGCATGGTGAGGAATAAAGTGCAAAGGAGTTCCTGAAGTCAGCTGGCAGAACCTGCTACCAAATCCCCAACACACCACACAGTTCTTCAACTATGAAATTGAAATAACTGACAAAAACTTCACAAAGTTGCCATTAAAACAGATGAAGGTATGAAGCTGTATAGGTCATTCAAGAAAAACGAGGTACAAAAATAAAATTCCATTTTACACTCCATATGATGGCTACAAACAAAAACACAAACAAGAAGTAACTGTTAGCAAGGGTATCGAGAAATTGGAACCCTCCCACACTAATACCAGTGGGATTGTCAAACGGTGCACTTCCTGGGGTAAAGAGTCCGACAACTGCTCAGTAAGTTCAATGCAGATTACTATATGATCCAGCAATTCCATTCCTAAGTTTATATCCTAGAGAACTGAAAACATATTTCACTCAAATAACACTTATACACAAAAGGTGACAGCAATACTACTCGAAACAGTCAAAAAGTGTAAACAATCCAAATGCCCATTAACTTGTAGATAAAGAAAATTGTGGTTTACCTATACAATGAAATATTATTTGAAATTAAAAAGAAGTGATGTGTTGATACATGCTATAACATGGATGAGCTCTAAGATCATTATGCTAAGTAAAAGCAGCCAAACACAAAAGTTCATATATTATACGATTCTATTAACATGAAATAATCAGAACAGGCAACTCTATAAAGACAGAAAGTAGATTAATGGTGTCAAAGGCTGGAGGGAATGGAGAGTTGGTTGATAATAACTAAATGATTCAGCATTTCTTTGGGGGCTGAGGGAAACATTCTAAAATTCATAGTGTTGACAGTTACACAGCTCTGTAAATACATTTAACAACATCTGAATTGTACACTATAAATGGGTGAATTGTATGGTATGTGAATTATATCTCAAAAAAGCTTTTACAAAAACATCAGCATTACAGATCCTTTCCTTCAGGGAAAGCATGTTTTATTTGTATTTGGTTCCCCCCTTCTAAAACACAGAAGTCAAACAGAGATGTTCACTGAACTGACTTTGAGGTTAGCGTGGTCTGTGCTTCCACTGTGACCAGCAACCTGCATTTGGACAGGCGCTCTGCGGGGCTGTCGTCCTTCCTGGGGGTGTGGTCCTGCTGAGAGTGAGAGGAGCCCTGACGGGGATCACGATTCTGCAGGACTTCCTTCCTACCTGCCCACATTGAGAAGGAGGCTTGTTTGGATGGAGGTCTCATCAATTACAGAACAGGTTTCACACATACAAAACTGTTGATAAAACAGTCTTTAAAGCACTGTGTTAACTGATAAACAAGTCACTCCAAGCAATACTGTAATACAGAGTACTAGAAATTTCATATACATACAAATCAACCTGAGTTACTTTTAAAATAGCAATACATTCATAAAAAATGAAACAGCAAAAAATGCAACCTTAGCTAACGAATATTTAATATTTTAATATATATATCTAATTTTTAACTTTACAGAGTAGGTTATGCAATGTATCACCTAAAACTATGCTACTGGGAGATTTTACTTCAACAAAGGATCAGAATTACTCATATGTGTAAGGAGTAATTCTTAACTAGACATTGCCTGCCTATCAGAAATGAAAGCCAAGATCTCACTATAAGGCCCAACAATGCTTCTGGAAAGGAGTGTCTCTTCTTCAAATGCTAAGATTTATGTTATGAGGATTTTCTATACATATGCCTAATATGTTTTTGTGATTTTGCAACTTCAGCTAAAATTCCAGTAGATTGATTCTGAAAGAGTAGGAGCCCCTGCCGTGTCTTTTAGCCCTCTGCAGGAAGATACAGAATACAATATGTAACACTTTGGATTAAATTTACATCAGTGAAAAGCACCTTTGCATTTTATAATTTACATGTTTTACGAACTGGCTTTTTTTCCTTTTTATCTCTGAAGAGGCTCTCTTGTGTGGAATCTATGAGAATCTGAGCACATACCAGAGACAACTATACAGGTTAACACATGCTGTTCTACTTTCAGGAGCCTAAATTGCTCTCAGAAGTATAACAACACATATACACATTTACACACATTATGATGAATACAGCAAATGCATTTTTTCTGACAACAATGTAATTACAACCATAAAATAAAACATACTGTAAAAATCTATATGCATAAATGTTGTGTGTGTGTGTACACACACACTACATATATATATAGATAGATATAGATATAGATATAGATATAGATATAGATATAGATATAGATATGGTCTGTCCAGAAAGTATCCAACCATGTACTATGAAAAATAGAGACATTTATTGAAGAAGATACAAGATACAAGAAACATTGTACATAGGGCAATGATGCCTCAGTCGCCTTCAAAGTGGGCAGCTTGGGGCCTTACATAGTTCTCCTAATTCCCATCAGGTGCCCCATCGTATTTTCCTGAATCTCATCAACAGCCTGAAATCCTTTCCCTTTCAAAGGTGATTTTATTTTTGGGAAAAGCCAGAAGTCAGTCCCAGAGTGCCAAATCTGGGCTGTAGGGGGCCTGAGTCACCTGGGTGATTTGATATTTCACCAAAAATCTCTGTACAAGACGTGATGTATGAGTGGGCACACTGTCGTGATAAAGATGCCAATCAGCAGGTGACCATACGCAGCCTTCTGAAACATCCAAATAGTTTCCGCGGAGGAATGCTCAAGCTTAATGCAAAATTTGATGCAGATTCATTGCTCGGCTCGCTCAGTCATTTTGAATGCGACAGTCAAACAATACACATGCTCACTCAATTGTCTACCATCTACCACCCCCATTGACTAAAACAGTGAAGTCATCATTGTTCACACATGTGCATTCCAGTCCACTCTCCTTGGCTGCCAGGTTACATCAATGTTGCACAAACCATTCTCATTATATTAACAATGGTTGGACTCTTTCTAGACAGACCTCATATATATCATAAAGCAGTCCTGGCTGCAGGCTTGTAAAAGGGGAAAGAGCTGGCTGGTTTTCCTTTTAAAATATCATGTTTAGATTCCCATTTGTGAACTACCTGTATAAAAAGCATTGTATTATCCTGTCTCAGGGACACTTCTATATCTATGACTTCACATCTTTCCTTTCTTATGAAATTAGAAGAAACCTATCATCCTTGGTGCACTCATATTTTTATACAAATATCTAGACTAGAATGATCAAAACTTGTCACAAGCTTTAAGCACTTTTGTTTATTGCTAAACTTCACTTTTGCCCAATTTTGCTCACAGTTCTTTTACATATATTTTCATTACACTCCCCTCTCTTTTTCACACCTTGATTAAGTGGCTGATCTACTTGTATTTTCATTTTACGTGTCACCATATCAAATGGAAGTGTTCTCGGGTTCAATGAAGACCACCAGAAAGGGTCAACGCCACAATAGGAAGCTCCCTTATGACACAGTTGAGTCCCTCATAAAGACAAGAAATCATACTATAGATGAATATTTTAAATAACTTAAACTTTGACATAGTGTTCCTACTGTTTTTCTTTAGCATTCAGAGCAGCCTTAGTTACTCTACAGAAATAAAAACATTTAAAAGGTGTGAAAGAGATTATGAATACAGACACGAAATTTCTCAACAAAATATTAATAAACCAAGTCCAGCAACATGTTGGTAATATTTGTGTGCATGCACACACACACAGACTTGTGAGATTTTACCCAGAAATACAGCATTGTTTCAGCATACAATAGCAATCAACATCATAACACAACATTAACAGAATAAAGAACCATACCTTCATAATAAAGCAAACAAGGAATACAAGGGAACTTCTTCAATATCAAAAAAGGTATCTAAAAAAAATGCACAGCAAACATTGTACTTAATGTGGAAAAACAGCACTCCTCTAAAGGATCAGGCACAAGAAAAAGATGTTGGATATTGTCACTACTATTCAATAGTGTACTGAAAAGTCTAGCCAGAGGAGTTAGGGAAAAAATAAAAAGCAACTAGAATGGAAAAGAAGTAAAAGTATCTCTACTTGCAGATGACATAATTTTGCATACAGAAAATACTAAGGAATCCACACACACACACGCACACGAACACACACAAAAAAAAATATTAGAGCTAATAAATGAATTCAGCAAAATTCAAAATAAAAGATCAATGCACAAAAATAAACTACTTCTACTAACAAAAATCAATCCAAAGATAAAATTAAGTAAATTTAATTTATAGTAGCATAAAAATAATACACCAGAAAAAGATACAAGAAAATTACAGACTAATATATCTTATGAATACATACAAAACTGAACAAAATAGTAGCAAACTGAACCCAACAGCACATTAAAATGATTACACACCATGAAACAAAGGGAAAAAAACTCCCACATGATCATGTTAATAGATGCAAAAGAAAAAAGCATTGAACAAAAATCAAGAACCTTTAGTGATGAAACTACTCAGAAAACTGAGCATAGAAGGAAATATTCTTAACATGATACAGGGGGTTTATTACAAAAAAAAAAGTCCACAGCTAACATCATACTCAATGTTGAGAGACTCTAGTGTTTCTACCCTAAGATTAGAAAGGAGACAAGGATGCCAGTTTTCACTAGAGCTGTTCAACATTCCTAGCCAGAACAAAAAGGCAGAAAACAAAATTAAAGGCCTTTGGATTGAAAATTTGAATCTTTTCTCTTTTGACAGATTGCCAAATTCTATATAAGAAAATCTCATAAAATCTACACAAAAAAAATCTATCAGAGCTAATTAATTATTTCAGTGAAGCTGCAGTATACAAAATAAGTTGTGTTTCTCTATGCCAGAAATAAACATTTCCAGAAGGAAATAAATGAAGCAATTCCATTTACAACAGGATCTAAAAGAATAAAATACCTAGGAGTAATTTTAATAAAGGAGATTTAAAAACTTGTACCCTGAAAACTGAAAAAACACAGATAACAGAAATTAAAGAAGATATTTAAAAAGTATAAAAACATCCAATGTTCATGAACTGGAAAACTTAATATTGTTATGAGGGCAATACTCCCTAAAGTAATCTACAGATTCAGTGCAACCCTTATCAAAATCTCAATAGTTATTTCTCCACAAATGGAAAAGCCAATCCTCAAATTCATATGGAACTACAAGAAGCCACAACTAGCCAAATTAATCTTGAAGAAGAAAAACAAAGTTGGAGGATTCAACTCCCAGATTTCAAAACTGAGTGCATTGTGCAATAACACAAGAAAGGAAAAGAAAAGTATACTGATTGGAAAGGAAGAAATGAAACGTTGTTCACAGATGACATTATTGTCTATGTAGAATATTCCAAAGGAATTGACCAAAAAAAGAAAGAAAGGAAACCCTGGAACTAATAAGCAATTAAAACAAAACTGCAGGTTATGAGGTTAATATATAAAAGTCAATCACTTTCCTGTATACTGACAATGAACAAGTGAAATTTGAAATGAAAAAATAATACCACTTACATTAGCACCCAAAATAATAAAATAAATATAATATGTAACAAAATATGTATAAGATCTACATGAAGAAACTACAAAAACTCTGCTGAAATAAATCAAAGAACTAAGTAAATGGAGGGAGTGTCCATGTTCATGGATAGGAAAACTAAACATTGTCAAGATGACAGCTCTTCCCAACTGGGTCTACAGATTCAATGCAAGGCCAGCCAAAATCCCAGCAAGCCATTTTGTAGATATTAAAAAAGTGATTCCACAGTTTATGTGGAGAGGCAAAAGATTCAGAACAGCAAACACAATATTGAAGAGCAACAAAGATGAAGGACTGACATCATCCAAGTTTAAAAATGACTATACAGCTACAAGAAACAAGATAGTGTAGTATTAGTGAAAGAACAAACAGATTGATGGAACAGAATAGAGAGCCTAGAAATATACCCATAGAAATATAGTCAACTGATATTTAACAATGCAGCAAAGCAAAACAGTGGAGAAAAGGTAGTCTCCACAAATAGTTCTGAACAACCTGACCTCCACATGCAAGAAACTAAATCTATACACCGACTTTAGAACCCTCACAAAAATTAGCTCAAAATGGATCAGAGATCTAAAATGTAAGATGTAAAAATCTCCTTGAAGATAAAAGAGAAAAACTAGATGATGTTGGGTTTGGTGATAGTTTTTTAATATCACAAGAACAACATGATCCATGAAAGATGGACTTCATTAAATTTCAAATTTCTGCTCTGTTAAAGACATTTCAAGAGAACGAAAAGACAAACCACAGACCAGGAAAAATATTTGCAAAAGATGCATATAATAAAGGACTTACTCAAAATATGCAAAAACACTCTTAAAACTCAACGATAATATTAAGAACCTAATTTTAAAAATAGGCCAAAGACCTTAGCAGACACCTCACCAAAGAAGAGTCACAGGTGGTAAATAAATATGTGGAAAGACGTTCCACATCATATGTCATCAGAGAAATGCAAATTAAAACAACAATGAAATACCACTACACACTTATTAGAATGTCAAAAACCCAAACCACTGACAATACCAAATGATGGTGAGGATGTGGAACAACAAAAATTCTCATTCACTGTTGGTAACAATATAAAGTGGTACAGCACTTTAAAAGACAGTTTGACAGTTTCTTACAAAATTAAACAAGCTCTTACCATGTAATCCAGCATTCATGCTTCTTGGTATTTATCCAAAGGAGTTGAAAATTTATGTCCATACAAAAATGTGCATATGGATGTTTATGGCAGCTTTATTTATAATTACTAAAACTTGGAAACAACCAAGATGCCCTTCAGTAGGGAAATGGGTACATAATGTGTGATACATGCAAACAATGAAATATTATTCAGCACTATAAAGAAATGAGCTATCAAAGCATGAGAAGACATGGGGAAACCTTAAGTGCATATTACTAAATAAAAGAAGCCAATCTAAAAGAGCTACATAATGTATGATTCCAACTACATGACATCCTGGAAAAAGCAAAACTGTGAAAACAGCAAAAAGATTAGTGGTTGCCAGGGTTTGGGGGTGGAAAAGAAGACAAGGCAGAGCACAGAGAGTTTTGGGGGCAGTGAAAATACCCTGTATGATGCCATAATTATGGACACAATATTATACACTTGTCCAAAACCACACAAAGGCAACACCAAGAGTGAATCCAAAGTAAACTATTTACTTTTGGATGATATTGATGGATTGATGTAGGTTCATCAATTGTAACAAATGTGCCACTGTAGTAGAGAATGATGATAATAAAGGAGGCTATGCATGTGTGGGGACATGGGGTATATGAGATATCTCTGTACTTTCCTCTCCATTTTGCTGTGAACTTTAATTTTTTCCAAAGAAAAAAATAAAGTCTTAAAAAAAAGAGTGTGGTACTGGCATAATGACAGGCACAAAATACAATCAAGTATCTAGAAATGAACTTAAACATCTATGTGCAATTGATTTTCAACAAGGGCATTTGATGGAGAAAGAATACTCTCTTCAAAAAATGGTTCTGGGAAAATTGGATAAAATGACCCTCTCATTCACTTCATATGCAAAAATTAAATAAGAATCAACCAACCTCAAATATAAGAGGTAGAACTATAAAATCCACAGGAAAAAACACAAAGAAATAAATCTTCACTGCCTCAAATTTGGTGGGGCATATTTAACAATGGATTCTTAGATTCAACACCAAAGTACAAGCAAAAGAAAAAATAGATAAACTGGATTTCATCAAAATTTACAACTATTGTACATTAAAAGACATTGTCAAAAATGGGCAAGTATAATCTATAGGAGGACTTCCAGTCAAGATGGTAAAATGGATGAACACTGTGCTGGGCCTCCTCCCACAAGCACATCAAAATTGCAACTAAACGAAAGAACAACAGTCATTGAGAACTGCCTGAAGTCTAGGTGAACAGATGTCCTATAAGTAAGGAACCTTGGTTTTCAAACTTCATTCATTCCAGAAGACTGTTCAAGAAGTGATTTGTTCGGAAACCAAATCATGCCTGAGAGACGCATGAGTGATCATACAGGTATCAGCATGAAAGGGTTGTTGGGTTGAGAACCAAAGTTTTGTTCAACAACCAAGATATTTTTTCTGTGAACAACCTGGTCAAGAACTGACTTTTTTGAGACGGAAGACACATGTAACCAAGAAGCTGTGTGGAGACTGATAGGAGAGTCAGAGACACAGAACAGCTGGTCCCACACCCATGGTAGTGGATAAGAACAGGGTAGTGGATCCCACACCCAGGGTCCCACACCCAGGGTAGTGGATAAGCTTGGCTGTAGAGGTCCCCACCAAGGAGCAAGGGGTACCAGCCCCACACCAAGCTCCCCAGCCCAAGGTTCCAGTGCCAGAAAAAAAGTCCCCATAACTTCTGGCTGTGAAAACCAGAGGGGATTGTGGCTGAGGGGATTGTGGCTGAGTGAGACAAAAGGCTGCTAGAGGGGCAGGTGTTTACATCAGGACTTATTCGCTGAGGGACTTACTCCCTCGGAGTTCCAGCACTGGAGCAGCAGCAAGAAAAGCATCAGGGACATATGAGGAGAAACTGAACTGTCTGGTTTCAGGGTGAGGGCTAGAAGGTTGGCTTTCTCCCAGATGGAAGTTCTGGCAAAAGCCATAGTTACTTTTTTTTGTGCTCCTCCTCCTTGTTGCAGCACAGGAAGGCACCAAGTCTGAGTCTACTAACCTGGCTAACACTGTTTATCCTGCCCTGACCCTTCCCCACCCAATTTGCAAGCCATTCAAACCTATTCCAGTGGCTTTTCCATACAAACAGTGAGGCTGATGCTATGACTCTCCTAAAATCTCTCAAAGGTTCACGAACCTCAAACAAGTAGCCTTGGTGTATCCAAACAAGTAGGGACCTCTTGCTAAGCAGCCCCAAGCCTGACACTAGTGACAACCACCCTCAGTTCACAGTTTAACCTCTACCAGGCACCTACAAGCCCAGTACAAGTGGCAACCATCTGAAGATCACTTCACACATACCAGGTGGCCCCAAACATAGCACAGAAGTGGCTGACCTTGGCCTGCACCAAAGGCCTTCCCAAGCTTCCCCAGAGCCAACACACCCAATGGCAAACTTCAGACCACACCAAACACTACCCAAACACCTCCTAAAACAACATACCCAAAGGGCAAACTTGGTAGGTATCTGAACCCCACTGACGCAAATCCTACTCCTTAGGGTCAGCCCCTGCACAACTGCTCCTCCACTGTGCCACAGCAAGTCCTCACAGCCAATGAGCCTGAGGGTCAATCCCTTCCATTAATGTGCCTACAGAAATCAAGGATCGACTAAAACAGGAGAGCATACACAATCCACACAAGGAAAACATCTGGAGCACCCAACTCAGGTGACCAGGAAGACTGTACCACTGGGCCATGTGGGACACCTACTTACATAAGACCACTCTTCCAAGACTAGGACATATAGCAGCTCTACCTACTACCTAGAAACAAACACAAGGATATAGCCAAAATGAGGAGACAAAGAAACATGTCCCAAATGAAAGAACAAGAGAAAACTCTAGAAATACATACCTGTCAATAATTACTTTAAATGTAAATGGATTAAATACTCTAATCAAATGGTATAGGGTGGGTGAATAGGTAAGAAAGTAAGATCTATACATACACTGACTGCAACAAGCCCACTTCAGTCTGAAAGATGCAGAGACTGGCCCTGACTGGTGTGGCTCAGTGGGTTAAGCACTGACCTGGGAATCAAAAGGCTGCTGGTTCAATTCCCAGTCAGGGCACATGCCTGGGTTGTGGGCCAGGTCCCCATCTGGGGGTGTGCAAGAGGCAACAAATCGATGTTTCTCCTCCTCTCTTCCTCCTTCCTTTTCCCTATCTCTAAAATAAATAAATAAATAAATCTATAAAAAAGAAAGACACACAGACTGAAAATAGAGGGAGAGACAAAGGTATTTCAAGCAAAAGGAAAAGAAAAAAAAAAACTGGGGTAGCAATACTTATATCAGACAAAATAGGCTTTAAAACAAAGGCTATAACAACAGACAAAGAAGGACCCAGCAATTCCACCTCTGGGTATTTATCCAGAGAAACCCAAAGCACTAATTCAAAAAGACATATGCATCCCTAAGTTCACAGTAGCACTGTTTACAACGGTCAAGATATAGAAGTAACTTAAGCATCCATTAATAAATGAATGGATAAAGACAAGATGGTACATATATACAATGGAGTATTACGCAGCATAAAAAGAAGGAAATCTTGCCATCTGTAACAACATGGGTGGACCTAGAGGGTATTATACTAAGTGAAATGGGTTAGACAGAGAAAGACAGATGCCATGTGATTTCACTTATATGTGGAATCTAAAAAAATAAATAAATAAACATTATTTAAAAAACAGAAACAAACTCATTGATACAGAGAACAATTTTGATTGTTGACAGATGGAAAGGAGTTTTGGAAGGATAGGTGAAAAAGTGGAAGGGATTAAGATGTGCAGTTATAAAAACAGTCACAGGGACATAAGGAAATATAGTCAGTAATATTTTAATAACTATGTATGGTGTCAGATGGGTAGTAGACTTATCAGGGTGATCACTTGTTATATAAATGTCTAATCACTATGCTGGACAACTGAAACTAATAAAATATTTCATATCAACTATAACAGAAAAATCAACAATTAATTAAAAACTTAAAAAAATACATAAAAACATTTAAAAAAATACAATCTAAAGGATGGGAGAAAACATTTGCAAATCATTTAAACAATATGATTTTAATATCCAGAATATATTTTTAAAACTCTTATGATAATAATAAAGGATGGTAAATGAATATAATACTTACACAATAATTTTTAAAAAATAAATGAACAATAAAAATACCACCCAACTTAAAAAGTGAGCAAAAGATTTCAATAGATAATTCTTGAAAGAAGATGTACAAATGGCCAATAGCCACATGAAAAGATGTTTTAACATCATTTATCATTACAGAAAAGCAAATGAAAAGCAGAGATACTGCTTCATATCCAGTAGGATCATTTTAATCAAGAAAAGAGAAAATCACAGGTGCTGACAAGGATGTTAAGAACTGGGAACCGTCATACCTTGCCAAGTAAAATGGCAGAGGTGCTTCAAAAAGCAGTTTTTTAGATCCTCAAAATATTAAACATAGAATTATCATATGACCTAACAATTCCACTCCTAGGTTTATGCCCAAGAGAAATAAAGACATATGTCCACCCAGAAAATTGTACTTGAATGCTTATGCTGACATTAGTCGTAGTAGCCAAAAGTACAAACAAACTAAATTCCCATCAACAGATGAACAGATAAACAAACTGGAATATATACATAGAGCAGAATATTATTCAGCCATAAAAAGGAATGAACTACTGATATATGCTACAATTTGGATAAACACTGAAAATGTGACAATAAATGAAAGAACGCAGACACTAAAGTTCATGCATTATATGATTCTTTTTATGTAATATATCCAGAATAGGCAAATCTATAGAAAGTAGATTAGAGGTTACCAGGGAATTGGGGGAGGCAGGGAGTGCAGAGTGTCTGCTTAATAAGTACAGAATGTTTTTAAGGGGTGATGAAAAAATATTTGAAACCACAGAGAGAGCTGGTGGTTACATAACATTATGAATACATTACCGCTGACCTGTACACTCTAAAACGGTTAATTGTATGTTATATAAATTTCACCTCTATTTAAAAACAGAATACACTACTTAGGACTAAATTTAATAAAGTAAGTGCAAGACTTGTAGACTGAAAACTACAAGGCATTATTAAAAGAAAATTAAATACCTAAACAAATGGGAACATGTCCTGTGCTCATAGACTATGAAATTTATAATTTTTCAGATGCCAATGCTCTCCAAATTGATCTTTGATTCAATGCAATACCTATCAAAGTCCCACTTGGCTTTTTAGGGGCAGAAACTAACAAGTTAGTTATAAAATGTATATGGAAATGAGAGGGACTCCAGATAGTCAAAACAATCAAGAAAAGAAAAAACACAGTTGGGGGACTCACGCTTTCCATTTTCAATATTTACTGCAAGGCTATAGCAATCAAGATATTATAGTACTGGTATAAGAACAGACATATAGACCTATGGAATAAAGTTGAGAATCCAGAAATAAATTCAAGTATTGACGGTCAACTGACTTGTGACAAATTTTACAAAACCAGTTGATGGGGAAAGAAAAGTCTTTTATGTCAAGCGCTTGTGACCTTCAATTAGATACCAAAAGTAAAAAAAAAAAAGAAAAAATAGATAAGCTGAGCGTTATCGAAATTAAAAACTTTTGTGCTTTAAAACGAACTGTCAAGAAAGTGAAATGACAACAGCATTTAACATCCATACAAAGAACTTTTATAACTCAATAATAAAAAGACAAAGAATACAGGTGTAAAATGGGCAAATGATTTGAACAGATATTTCTTGAAAGAAGATACACAAATGGAAAATAACCACATGAAAAATGCTCAACATCATTAATCATTAGAGAAATACAAATCAAAACCATAATGAGATACCACTTCACACCCAGTGGGATGGCTGTAATTAAAAAGACAGTCAATGATATGTGGGTAAGGATGTAGAGAAACTTGAGTTCTCCTACATTGCTAGTGGGAATGTAAAATGTGTAGCTACTTTGGAATATAGTTTGCCAATTCCTCAGACATAGTTACTTTATGACTGGCAATTCTAACATTATATGAAGAGAAATAAAAACTTATGTTCATTCAAATAATTGTACATAAAAGTTCATGGCAGCATTATTCATAATAGTCAAAAGGTGAAAACAAACTAAATGCCCTTTAATTAAAAAATGCATAAACAAAATATAGTATAACCCATACAATGGAAATTATATGTGAATAAAAAGGAATGAAATACCGATACATGCTATGACATGAAGCCTGAAATCGCTGTGCTAAGTGGAAGAAGCCAGATTACAATTCCATTTACATGAAGTGTCCAGAATAGTCAAATCCAATCTGCATAAAGTAGATTAGCGGTTGCCTAGGCCTGAGAGGGGAAAAGGGATGAGTGACTGCTATTGAGTATGAAGGGGTTTTTTTTAGGGGGGTGATGAAAATCTCTGGCAACAGACAGAGGTGATGGTTGTACAAGCCTGTGAATAAACTAATAACCACAGAATTTACACTAAACAATTTACACTAAAAGTACACTAAAATGGTGAAAATTATAGTAGGTTAATTATATCTCAATAGAAAAAAATGGATGAGGAATATACTACAAAGAAACAAAGCACTTATATGAAGTATGACTGGGGAGGTCATGTCTTAGTGTATAAAAACACTCTAATTAGTAAAAGCAATACTAACAAGTACGTGAAGTTTAGAGATAGGTTAATTATAAGATTCTAATTTAAACATTGTATGTCAGGACAAAATCTCCTCAGAGTTTTAAGAGCTCTTAGAGAAGATAATCTGATCCTGCAGTGAAGAATTTCCATCACTAAATTAGTCTCTGGTTAAAGCCATCACTCAGATTTCAGCATTGTGACAATATTTAAGTAAGTAATTCATTCTACAATGAAAACCACAAGCCTGGACTGAATTTTGGTGCTACGAGGTTGACTTCAGGAACTATAGAGGCTCCTATTCACATCTAATCAGGGCCTTAAGCTTCAGCCTCACCTGGGGTGTGGGAGGGTTGTTCCCCTCAGTCCTTGGTGCGTGTTAACAACGGAAGGGTTCTGGACCTTCAGTCCTTAACGTGCCGCACAGACTATTCTGAGACTCACAGGGCACCAAGGGACAGGGGTCACAGACTTAAACGCTGAAGTCTAGTGAGAACAAGCTCCAAACATCATAGAAGTTATTTCTCCAGAGGACAATAGAAGAGTTGGTGCTGTAACTCTAGGTGGCCCAATTCAGACCACATATTCTGAGGTCTGACAAACATTTCACCTCATCTTAAAGAACATTACTTAAAGTTACCTTTAGCCAGTTTTACAGAAAAACAAAACAAGCAACTCTAAAGCTAATCTGTACATCAAAATCAGAGTTTGAGAAGATACTATATATTTTATAAAACCTTTCAAGACTAAATATTTTTGATTAGGTTATGGGTTTTGTTTGTTTTGTTTGACTTGACTTTAATTCTTGAACTTTTTTCACTGAATTCAAAAATTGATGAGAAATCCTCGTATTTTCTTATGTTTAAGAGGAAAAAAGGATTCAAAAATAGCAAAATTCCAGAATCATTCAAATATTCAAATTAATATGTAAGCATCTGCTCCACTCTAGAATAACATATTGCTACTCTACATTTCCTTCTGTACAATTTTTTTATTAAAAGAAAATAGGTTCCTCCTAGAACACTTGCTTTAAAAATGCTCAGATTACATAGGCACTATAGCTAATTCATTTTAAAACTAAAAACATGGATGCATCTTGGGAATATCATGCTGAGAGAGGAAGATCAGACAGAGGGAGTCATGAGCCACATGACTTCACTCATATGTGGAATATAAAACTGGAGGCAACAACTGAACAAGCAGGACAGGCAAATGGAAACTCGTGGACACAGGTCACAGTGTAGTGGTTACCAGAGGGAAGGGGCTGGGTGGTAAAAGCTAAAGGTGGTCAACTATAGAAATGGAAATGGAAATGGAAAATGGTAATGGAAATGGTAATGGAAAAATATTTGACTTTGGGTAGTGAATACACAATGCAATATATAGATGTACTTTAGAATTGTACATTTGAAGCGTATATAATTTTATTAACCAGTCATCCCTATAAATTTAATACAAGGATGATGTATTTGATACCGAAAATCTTTAAAGAATGTTTCTTAACATTTCTATAATGTGAAAAAATATAAGTAGAAAGAGTCCCTACTGCAGTGTTTAGCTGAGTCATTAAATTGGCTTGGTGAAGGTGTCTGGCAAGTCTGGAGACTCATTATTAATTCTCACTTCTTAGATTTCTAGATTTCTTATATTCAACTCCAAAGCTAAGTACATTTAATAATATATGATTCAATAATGAATTAACATGCATTAAAAGATAAATTATGTAACGAGAAATAGCTTGTTTTAAATGTGGATCCACAGCAATGGTGCTCATTTCATTGGATAAAAAGATTTTAGCAACTTTTTTTAATGGCTGCCTAATTCACCTCTATAAACACAGTCCATTTTCATTATGGGGAAGGTTGTGCAGATTTCAGACATGCGGGTTACCTGGTGGTCAATAAAGCCTTGTACAGTATTTTTATCACACACATTGTACTGAAATGTGGTTTATATAAATGAAAACATGAATGGCCATTGCCACTCATACATGATGACTTCAAAGAATACCCAGCCAGCCCACTCACCTTGGGGAGTTATCAGAGTTCTTCCATTCTCCTGACACCATCCAACTGGCTGGATATAAGGACTATTTACATCACACCTGCAAGAACAGCATTCTATTCAGATCCCATGTTACTCAAGGCCAGAGGCCAGAGAAAGAATCCAAGAGTAATGAACATTCTGGATATTAAGAGATACCATGGAAAATATTATTTCATAGCCAAAATGTTATTTTATAGATAAGAGAATTACAAGTAATTTTTAGTACTGTATTTTGTAAGCTGAGTGACCAAACTTCTCTTTTATATAACCTTCTTAAAATTTAAAAGTATAAAACAAAAAGTTTTTCACTATGATCTGAACTGCCAGTAATATCCCCAAAGAGTGAATATTTTAATAATCCTCCCCTACCACTTCTTGCTAGCAGCAAGGAAAAATATTAATAGGCCATTCCAAATCTTAATAGGACAGCCCAATCAGACTCTATGTGACTACACATTTCTTCCATCTCCTTTTCAAAGAATTCAAACTATTCTACTTAAGACACATACAACAACTGATCTTTGTTCTGCTTCTTAGTTCAAAGAAGAAAACAGAGTACCCTTCACGCATGTGAAGAAACACAGCCTCAGGCAGGGACTTGGTTATTCAGGACATGCTATGAAGAAATGCTACTAAAATTACTTGTGCCACTCCCTTTTACGTATTTCAGGTTTTTGCCCAGAAAACCCTTTTAACTCATGCAATCTTAGGTTAATGGCACTGTAGCATGTATTTTCTCTGCTCCCCATAGACTTTCAAATAATTCATTCCATTCTCCCTGAATCTTCCCTTTTAAAAATATGACAGGGTGAGTTCAACATTTTTCAGGAAAAAGAAAAAATATTGCAAGTTCTTAACCCCTCATCACAAAAAAAATACTTCCCTTACAAACTAGACAAAACACAGTGAAGTGCCCTGAACTAGTCATATTATTTCAGATGAGGACTCATTAGGTAACCACCCATAGAATGAAGAAAATGTTTCTAGGGCTCTTTAATTAGAGAAGGTAGTGAAAAGTCAGCCATAAAATTCCTGCTGTCCATACCTTAAGAACAGAAGTACAGTGAGAGTACTGGAATGAAAACAAATTCTTAACACCGAACATGAACACACAAAAATAAAACGCACAATGGTGTCTCACCAGTAATCGTAACTATCATCCCAATTGTCAAAGTGCACTAGTAAGCGATCTTCAACAATATCTGCTATGGTTGCCACACACACCAATGAAGGGTTCTTCCTGTCGACGGCCTCCAGCTTCATTCCAACCTGAAATTCTTTAGGCACTGGCCCATTCTAACACAGCACCAGAGGGAAGAGGTACAAAAAGAAACAGGACACCAAACAGGACTGAGCCTCTGTCCAAACACTGTGATGGTTAGCATCAGACAAGTCTGTCGGTAACAACACTTACCATCCTGAAAGAAGCCAGCAAATGCTAGTAAAAATATCCCAACAAACTGTTAGGAAGTTTACATTCAGAACGAAGATGGGGAAATGAGCTTTTTACATTGTGCTTTTTCTCTTTCATTGTGCAGGTAGCCTTTATATTGTCACTTTCCCTCTTTTCTAGTTCTTAAAAGTAACATTAATTTTAAATTACTTTACTGAATGTAGTAGTATCAAATAATTTCCTCTGCTCCCCATAGGTTTTTGAAGAGTTCCCGAATACCACTATTTTGGAAAAGTGATAAAGATATGCTCTTTGTACCAAAATTATTTTCATCAGGTCTGAAAACTGTCTTTTTCAATATTTAAAGAACACACACACTAATCCACAAACAAAATTACAGCTGAAAAAATCCAAATGCTTTTTTGCTATATGCACATAATTTTAGTGTTAAAAAATACTAAGGACTATGATTTACAACAGTATTACAATGACAAAACCTCACTTTCATAAAGCTATAATTACCAGTCCTGGGGTTTAGAAAGTATACATACAATATCTGGGGCCCAGCAGAGGTTTTTTATCTCTGCTTCTTTACTATGGATATTGAACCCTGGTTTTTTGTTTTCCTTTAGCACATTACATTTTTCAAAGCAATTTTACACTTCTTTCCTTAATACAATTCTATGAACCACATTGAGAAATTGTATAATATTGATTTCAAGATCAGGACACTGAAGCCCAGAAAAGTTGGGTGAGTGCCCTACACAGTGACACAGCCTACAGGTGGCAAGGCTGACATCTGACTGTCTGACTCTAGGTTTCTCCAACCGTTTCCGTGATGTGTGGCCTCACTGCTGGGCCCATGGGCTCAAAGGAGGCCAAAGCTGCGATTTATCTTCATTATCTCCTTAAAACCTGTTAGGTTGCTGGGGACACAGATGGCCTATGTGTGTCCTACCCAAGCTCTCATATACCCCTTGAATCTGTATGAAATGTCACCCTCATTGTCATTACCCATAAATCCAATTAGGCTGGGTACATTAAAGTCTACCTGGGGTATTTATTCATCTCAAAACACCAAAACTAAGTTTATATGACCAGCTCACTGGAAGCACAAAGGAAAAAAGAATTTCTAAATGCCATTCTAAATTTTAGCAGGCTTTAAATATAAATTTTTCAACTCAATCTAATAAAAGTATTTAATTATATGTTTAAAGGGGAAATATATGCCCATAAGATACTGGCATATTAAGTGAGAAAAGTCAACCAGAAGCTAAGAATTCTTAATAGATTAAAAACAACAGAATATACAGTGACTTTTTAAAAATTTAAGCTCAAGGAAAAATCTAATTTATATTGAGGCAAAATATACTTACAGAACTTCTGTTCCTGAATAATTTCTTGGGAGCATTTTGCAATTTGTAGGCCTTCAAATAATTCATCCAAACAAATTTATCTTTTCTATAACCTAAAAAAGTATGGATTACTCAAGATAACCACAAGATGTAACCATGTGCATACTAAGTATATAATTCTTATTCAATCTGTTGCCATACATTAAATGTCCTTTTGCAGACCACAAAAGATTTAAATTAAAATCTCTAGTTCTTTCAATGTTTTCTAATGTATGAACTTCAAGACTGTTGAGTGTGAGTTCCCATCATACAGATCATTCCCTACAAATTTTTAAAATTCATTAAGATATGGAATTGGTACCCTGGTGACTTAATGGGTATCTCGTATCCCACTGGAACCTTCCAAAATGTGCAAAGGAAGAAGACAAATGCCCCTGAATTTGTCTTCACTCCTGAAGCAGCCATGTCATCAAGACCATTAGAGGGCCTGATGGTGCAATGATCCAGGTACCAGACATTCAGTGTAAATTAAAGAAACACCTTCACAATCCAAAAACCATCTGGCAGCTCCTGCCTTCTGACCCATAGCTTATAGGTTTCCCATTTTAAAAAATGCATCATCCTGCTATCCATGCACCCTAACAGTGGCTCACAGTGCTCTGGCCCAATTAAAACTGGCTCAGTACACATTTTCTGAGTCAGTGTTATATTAACATTTAGAATAAAAGCCAAACTCCTTGTACAGCCTTCAAAGCCATGGTTGCATCTCCAAAGTCACCTCCTGACTTCTCACCTTTGCTTCTGTTGTAGCCACATTCATTCCTCATGATTACTGAACTGTATCAAGCATGCTCCGGTCCCCGCACATTTACCCTTGCTTTTCTCTCTGTCAAGTGCTCTTACCCAGGTAGCCACATTGCTTTCTCTCTCATTGCACCCATGAATCTGTCAGGCATCACCTTCTCAGGCTTTCTTCTCCATGCTAAGTCAAAGAGCATCTCTGTGATTCTCTCGGTCCTCCCACCCTGTCACTGCCTGACACTGGCTCTTTATCTTTGTTTGTTATTCTTCTCTCCTTTAGGATGAAAGCCACATGAAGACAGAGATGGTTTATTTTATTCAGCGCTATACGCCCAGTTGCCTGCACAGAGTAAGGGCTCCATAAATACCTACCAAATGAATGAACCTGTGGTTTGTTATCAGCTCCCATGAAATCCAGCAATCTTAAGGGACTGTGCCATTAGTGTCAGGGACAGATCCCAAAGGATACCCTAAGTTGACTACTAAAATAAATGACTATATACTAACTCCAGAAGTTTCTCCACAGTCATCAAATCATTTTACATTGAAGCAGGAGGTCTTATATAGAACTTTGCTGTGCAAAGAAATGGGCCCACTGGCATCTCAACTGGTCAAATCCTCACCTCACTAGCACACAGCAAATAAAAAGGGCTTCAGTCATCCGTGCCAGTCCCACATTCCTCTAGCTCATAACAAAAGACAAGAATGAGGCTTTTATTTCCCATTAAAACAGTGAAATTGTTTTCTCTTTCATATTTCTCTGTTCTCCAAGATTTCTGTTGGAAACAAATGACAGTGAATCAAGCTTCCTCACTGCGTGGTATCAATGATTGAGATATCTCATTTCAATCAGGATTTAAACATTAGTTTCTTCACTTCTTATAAGGTTTAATAAACTTTATGTAAAATAAAATACTCTCATAAGATTTTATTTCTGCCCTAGTTGCCTTATCAGAACATCTGACTCAAACAGTCATTGATGATTTTCTTTTAAAGACATTTATTTCTAAGAATGGTATCCTTACAGACTTACGCAATTTTAGTGGATCAAACTTTCATTTTGGAAATTAAATCACCCAGGCTTCTGTTATTATGTCATGAAAATCTTGTTAAAATAAAACTGAAATAACAACTCAGTCTCTTTCCATCCTCGCTTACCCTTAGGGATGTGTAGTTCGTGTTTGGTCTTTTCACACCACCCTATCGGATGAATGTCAGGGGAACCAGCGTTGGTCCAAAAATCGTAGCAGCTTAAATAACCATCAAAATGAAGCCTTAGACGGTAACCACACACCTGCAAAATGGAATGTTTGCAGTCATTCATTGCATCATGTATTCGAAGTATACAAAAAAAATAACAAAACATTTGTATATTGTCAGTGCCATCAATGTATATGAACCAATCCTATTTATAGATGACATCTAAATAAGACAAAATGCTGACAAAATACACTAGATTTTTCTTCAGCAAAAATAATTACCCTTTTCCTCAGTCTAGGAATCTGAGGCCAATTTACATGTCTGTTAATCAATGAATTTATTTATTAACTCAAATCTGTCAAATAGTACTTTCAGAAACCCCATCTAAAGTACAAAGTGAAACCCAAAAGGGCATGACCTTATTTCAACTCTAACATATAAACCCAACATACTCAATAAAGAAAATAATAAAACAATCTGAGAAATATGTCCTCCAGACATGCTATATAGGTTTAACAGGCATAAACAATCAGTAAATTAAGTGAATAGTGTTTTCTATGTTTGTTGTTATTAAAAATATACAGGTCTTTTATCAATTTAATAATATAAAATGTTTAATAATATTACATTTTATAAGCCATTTACTTTCATCAATAAGCTTTTCACACTATAATTTTCATAAAATGCCTATATTTATGTACATATATAACTCATATACATGGATATTTTCATATGCGTTTCTCATTAGTTCAACTAAAACTTCAATAATTACATCTCCTTTAATAAACAAAGGCAACATTGTGGAATTCACTGATTGGAATCAACCTCAGGTGAAAACTATTTACCAATTAATGAAGAGTACCTGCTAGGGATGAAGAACTTATTAAAAAGCTAATCTTCAGAAGGAAAAAATCATTAAGAAACATATTTCACCCATCATTGACTAAAATAAATCTATTAATTTACTGGAACTTGTTTGGAACAGAAAGGACTTGATTCATTATTTTCTAGAAAATTCTCTTCTGTCACTTCACTCTGCAATTATCTCAAGACAGTAACACAACTCTTACCTCAGCTACAGAAAGCACACAAAATACAGCTGGATGTCGGGGGTCAATGCCTTCTAATCTCATTCCAACCTGAAAGCCATTTTCATACTCTGGAAAGGATTGGTCCTACAAAATTTCATGATATAACATTAGCCACTGAAATATATTCACAATTCAATACTAAAATACTTGGTTTGGCTATACATACAATCAAGAACTTACTACTGCACTAGTTTGAAAGCTCAGTAATACAGCTAAAAATATTGGGTTGGCCAAAAAGTCTGTTCAGTTTTTTTTAAATAAAATAAAAGACACATTTTTCATTTACACCACTAACTTTATCGATTTGGATATTTTGAGTAAGTCATCTATCTCCTGCATGGTAGAACAATGATTGTTCTCAATGTGTCAGTTCGATCGCTATCAACTTCAACAGGTCTACACAAGCGTGGACCATTGTCCAGCGAGAAATCTCCAGCATGAAATTTCACAAACCACTTTTGACGCATTCAATCAGTCACAGTATCTTCTTCATACACTGCACAAATCTTTGTTGGCATTTCAACTGCATTTTTACCATTCCTGAAATAATAAAGCATGATATGCCGAAAACGTTGCATATTTTCTTCCGTCATCAATATTAAAATGGCTACACAAAAATTCTCCAATTTGGTATTTTTTTAAATGCACTCTGACAAGACAGCTGTCACAATAAAATCTAACAAAATTGTTTCGAATGAAGTTAAAGACAATTAAGTGCTACGAGAGCCATCTTATGGGAAAAAAACCAAGCAAACTTTTTGGCCAACCCAATAGAAGGATGTTCTTGTATATGTGACCCTGAAAGTTGGTTGGATCATTTTTATGTGCTTTGTTTGAAATAGTTCATCTACAAAACTTTATGTCCTATACACTTCTCATTTATTTCTTTTGCTCATTTTTTTATTAATGATTTGAAGGTGCTCTTCCTGTATTCTTGAAACAGTCCTTTGTTGCTTACAATTACCTATTCCAAGTCTGTGACTTAGCTCTTCACTTTGTCTATGATGACCTTGTTGCAGAGAACTGTTCTACATTTTAATGTAGTAAAATATACCAATTATTTCCTATACAGTTTGTACATCTAGCCTATGAAATCCCCTGTAATCCTGAAGTTACAGGTATTCTCCTAGTGCTCTTTCAAAATTTTGTTCTTCATATTTAAGTCTACAATGCGGCTGGAACTGACTTTTTCCACAGTATGAGGTAGGAGTCTATTTTTTCATATGGAAACCAAGTATTGAACAAAAATTTTTTAAGTAATCCACTATCTTCAAAGTTATCTCTGTTATATATATTTGTGGATCTATTTTTGGCCCTTTTATTCTGTTCATTGGTTTATTTGCTTATAATGAGTCTATCTGGAGAGCAATATTCACCATACTGAGTTTTATAATTCAGCAAATTATTCCCTCTCCATTTAATCGAATCGTTTTTATCTGTCCAAGATGTTTTTTAATTTTCATGTAGGCTAAAAAAATGCTTTGTCATGCTTATTTCTGTGTACCTTTTAATGCTTATTGCTGTTTTAAATGAAATCTAATTAATAACAGAGTTTTTCATATGTTCCCATTCATTATTATTTAGTTTAATACTGGTCTTATTTCCCACAATCTTGCTGAACTACTATTAGTTTTGGGCAGAGAGTTTCAAGCAGATTCAGCTTTACTAGTCAATTTATTCTTAATTGCAAATAAACTTATACATATACTAATAGAAAATGATGATTAAAATATAGTTCAAGAGCTGCTTTTTAATCACTAATGATATTATGATTTATTAATGCTTAACATATGAACGCCCGTTTTTAAAGTGAAATTTATTCTTTTGAGAAACTCTTTTAATTTGAATATGTCAGACTTAAAGTTGCAAGAGCAAAACAGTAAAGAGAATACTATAGCTTTTGCCTGAATTTATTATTAACATTCCACCTCATTTGCTTTGTCACTTCTATTTGCTCCGTTGCTGTCATGTCTCTGTGTATACAGAAATAGATATAGATATGCATGTACATATATATGTACATATGATTTTTTTCTGAATCATTTGAGAGCCCTTTACCCCTAAATACTAAATATTTTCCCTTCAGAACAGTGTATTCTCCCTAAAAATATTCTCTTACATAAAAGTAGCTATTTATCAGGCTCTGTAAATTTAACATTTACAAAACACTTTTAACTAATCTTCCATTCATATTTTTCTGATCTACCAAACAATGAACTGTATAACGTTTTTCCCCATTCAGAAAAGGATTCAGTCTGGGGTCAGATATTAAATTTAGCTGACATGTCTCTTTAGTCTTCCTTCATCTGGAACATTTTCCATAGGATTTCTTTAATTTTCATAACATTTACATTTTTAAAGAACATAGTCTTTCCCCTCCTCTATTTTATTAAAATAGAAAGCTCCTCATTTTGGATTTGTCTGATGTTTCCCCATGATCAGATTCAGGTTATGCATGCTTTTACCAGTATACTACATGGGTGATGTTTTTCTCATGATATCACACCTGGAGCCATGATGTTCATGTGTCCCCTCATTGGTGATGTTAATTTTGATCACACAACTACAGTGTTGTCCAGTGTTGTTCAATTCCTTCACTACACAGCTGCATACAGACCACACATATACATACATATATAAACATGTACACATGTATCTATATCTATGCATACATACATTTTTATAAATCATAAATTCAAACAGGTTCATCTAATTCCAATCCATCCCAAAGGGCTCGTTCTGCCCTTTTCCATCCATATTTCTATTTCCCCTCTACCATGGCCAACACATTTACTCATGTGCTAACTCCCATATTATGTCCGTTTTAGCTTCGGAACTGCTTTACCCACACAACTACAATAAATACATACACCTACAAAAAGAGGTCAGGATTTGTTGCAATTTTCCCTCCCTGCTCTTCTGCCATCCACAAATAAGGTATATAGGTATACAGTATATATGTGTGTATGTATGTGTATATGTATATATATATATATCAAATAGTCTGTCCAGAAGGTATCCAGACACATAATATGAAAAATAGAGGCATTTATTGAAGAAGTTACAAGATACAAGAAACATTGTACACAGGACAATGACACCTCAGTCCCCTTCAAAGTAAGCAACTTCGGACCTCACACAGTTCTCCCAATACCATCAGCTGCCCTATCATATTTTTCTGAATCTCATCGATGGTCTGAAATCTCTCCCCTTTCAAAAATGATTGTAGTTTTGGGAAAAACCAGAAGTCACAGGGCACCAAATCTGAGCTATAGTGGGGCTGAGTCACCTGGGTGATTTGATGTTTTGCTAAAAAATTATGCAGGAGATGTGATGCATGAACAGGCGCGCTGTCGTGATGAAGCTGCCAGTCACCAGTTGCCCATAGCTATGGCCTTCTGAATCATCTGAATAGTTTCTGTAGAAGAATGTTCAAGCTTAAAGCAAAATCTGATGCAGATTCGTTGCTCTACTCACTCAGTCATTTTGAATGCGATGTCCACACAGTGCACATGCTCAGTCAATGGTGTCTACCACCCCCACTGACTACTACAGTGAGTCATCATTGTTCACACATGTGCATTCCAGTCCACTCTCCTTGGCTGCCAGGTTATGTCAATGTCACACAGTCCATTCTCATTATGTTAACAATGGCTGGAATTTTTCCCAACAGACCTTGTTATATTTGGATTCATTCTTGTTTTTGTTTGTTCAGTGCAGTTATGGTATTCATTTGATACACATTTGAGTCCATTTGTTTCAACTTCTTTCAGTTCCTAATGATTTTTTTTATATTTTAATATGCAGAATGTTAACATGCTTCCAAAAGTTAAAGCTATATGAAAAGGTGCTCAAAGAAGTGTCTCTTCTGCCCATATCTTGTCCACCCCATTCCACCTCTTGTGCATAACCAACCTCACTTTTCTAGTTTATCCTTCCTGGGTTTCTATACGTAAAAATAAGCAGGTACTTTTTTCTTCATTTTCCCTTCCTTCTTAGAAAAGGTAGTATAGCATACATGCTGTTTTCTTCATAATGTCCCCCAGAAACCACTCCATGTCAGGTCACAATGACTGTCCATATTGTTTCTGATGGCTGCATGGTACTCCACTGTGGGCAGGTACCGTAATTTATTCGGCCTTCTTCTACAGTACTTGGGTACATGCCTTTTTTATAAGAACATGAAATTGTTTTAAAATATTTATGAATTGTCTTGTAAAATGTTGTTAAAAACTTTCTAACATTCACAGATCATTTTAGAAGCTTCCAAGGGAAAAACCTAAAAGATGACAAAACCCAAAAATAAAATGGCAAGAATGAATGATTTCTCAGGAATGTTTTATTTCTACCAAAATAAATGTCATGTGTGTATTTAACTCTCCCAGACTTCTTCTCATATCTACTCTGTTTTCTAGCAGATTGTATTTAACAAGTATTGTGTGACTACCTCATGTTCACTGTTTTGAAATTTCTCAGTTAACTTTAAAAGCACCCTACCCATATACATATACTTACACACAATACTGACAAGGCAAAAGGAAAGAACAGACCTCAGAGGAAGTGTATTAATAATGCTGAAAGAAAGTTTAAGAAAGCTGTAGAAACTGAGAGAGCATTTTTTCATATTTTAACAAATCTGATGCAGAATTGGAACCATAATGAGCAGACATTACCTTCTTATCACATATGAATGATAAATTCAAAACACTGGCAATAATTCACAGCTGGGAGTTAGAATGATCAATGTTACCTTGTCAGCATTTCAAAATGGTTTCTTCTCAACTGAACATTTGGGAGCCTAAATAATGTTTCAAGGAATACTATGTGGCTAAAATGGACACACCATTCTTTGAGTTTCACATAAAAAACAAAACATTCATTTTTAATATCTGAAAGGCAACACTTAAGAAAGAAATATCACTGCCTTTCATCGATCTCTTTTCTGTTGAATGTTTTATTCATAGGAGATTTAATGATATTTTTTCTTTCTAAAAATCTTATATTTTATGAACATAATTGATAGTTCTGCTAATAAATTTAAATTTTATAATGAAAAAAGGAACTGAAATCACTCACTTAAAGCAAACAATAAGCCCATTAAATTTAGTCATTAAAAAATCATAAGGTTTATAGAGCTGAATAAAACTTTTAAGAGAAATAAACTTAAGCCCAGAGAGGTGAAGAGACTTTGCAAAAGTCACACAACCAGTAGAGCAGCAGAGCATAACCAGGGACCCAAGTCTTCTGAAACCCTGACAACCTTTTGTCCCACAGAAGGAGACCAACAGACGTGACAACAAAACAAGCGAAACAAAACATGGCTCGAGGCCATGGAAGGCCTCAAGGACATTCCCAAGGAAGTGCCAGTGCTCTTGAGTACAGAAGTTAAGGTATTTTGTTTTGTCATTTTTTCCCCCAAGAAAAGTTGCAAAATAAGGCTTTATAGTATGAAATTGATAAATTTGTCACTAATGATGATAAAAGATGATTCAAAGTTCCATATGTCAGAGCAAAAGCAGGTACAAACTACATATTATCTAAAAATGAGTCAGAGTATTAGGAAAATAAATATAAAAACAAAGCATCATGCTAAGAAAAACAGGCTACTGGCAAAATTCCTTTATGAAATACAATGCATAAGGGCACTCATTATCATAAGAAGCATGCCAGCAGATCTTTGTTCTGTGGGTACACGAAGTCACGAATGTTCAGCATGAACATCTCTTGGACATTTGACAGAGAGATGTGAGAAATTCTGGACAACTCTAGTCATCACTGAGAACCCATTCTAACAGCAGAGGGATTACGCTTGCAGTAATTACTGACGAGCCACTGTACAGACTACAGAAGGCTGGGAGCTATCAGCACCAGCAGAGCATCAGCTAGATGTGTGCGTTACAGGAGAGTGTCAATACAGTACATGGAAGATTTAATCTGAATGCCCACAGACATTCTATTTTATTCAAAGGCAAGAGTTAGCAGTCAACAATACTTTCCTTATCTTAATTCAATACTGAAATAAATGGAAGAATGTGGGCCTGTAAAGGAATCACAGCCACTGAGGCACGTATTTTTAGCATTCTATGCAAAAGACTGAGTGAGGACCATGGGCCTCTGGTTTCCAAACCTTAATGTGATGGCTGTCAAAGGGAAAGGTGTTGATAACAATCTAATATGCAGATGTCAAAAACAAAATTTCTTTTTGTTTTTTAAGACTTTATTTATTTTTAGAGAGAGGGGAATGGAAGGAGAGGGAGAGAAACATCAATGTGTGGTTGCCTCTCACACACCCCCTACTGGGGACCTGGCCTGCAACCCAGGCATGTGCCCCAACTGGGAATCGAACCAGCAACCCTTTGGTTCACAAGCCAGCACTCAGCCCACTGAGCCACACCAGCCAGGGCTAATAACAAAATTTCTTTTAACACCAAAGACCATCACCATGAGTTCGGTGGCCTTCTGAATGGTTTATCTCAGCAATGTCTTTTGAATCTCAAACAGTTTCAAAGTGTATCTCCAGGGTTGAAATGTCACAATTTATATCAGGTCAATTTATGTAGGTCAACTGTGATATAAACAGCTTGACCACAGAGAATTTAACTCTTTGTCAACATGTGATTTTCTTTACTTACTATATAAAAATAATCAATCATGTTATTGATAGCCTACAACTAATTCAATTACTGCAGAAAGGAACATGAAGAAACATTTTCCTGAAACAAATACAACCAAAGAGAAAGTTACAAATGCATTTGCAGCTCTCTCTAAAGTTTAGCCTGCCCAGTTTTATGCATGATGATATTTTTCTTGACTTAGCAACTGATAAAACAAAAAGAGACTCAGTTTATCTTTGATCTGAATATCCAGGATGATCCAGATCTATCTGCAGGACCACCACACTTTTACTATCATAGCTAACAACATATAATAATTAGACATAGTTTTCTTGGTAAACAGAGATGAAGAATAAGGAACAAGAAGAAAGGGTTATTGAGACTGAGTTGTCCTTTATAAAGATGCCTTTTATCAAACAACCATTTATGAAGCACTTAACTCTGATCCACATCCTGTTCTAAGCACTTTACAGGTATCATTAAAGCATCATAAAAACTCCAAGAAATTAGTGTCATTACGGACATAACACAGATGATGAAACCGGGGCACAAGAGGTTATGTAATATGCCTCCTGAGATCACAGTGTGTCTGCCTTTAGCATATGGGTTATTACTCATTCTGGTAGATTATTATGAAAAATTAGGGGCAACACTATCACACTAACTAAAGACTTCATAATCTTTAACATTTTATTTCACAATTAGAGTGAGTTTTTTAAATATCGCAAATCGATGATCTGAATATTGGTGGTCTGTGACCATAAATGATGCGCAGGTGCCAAAAGTTTGAAAACAGTGGCACAGAGAATGCCATAACATCATATATGGAAATTTAATATAAAATAAAGGTGGCATTTTAAGTCAGAAAAGTAAAGAAAAGTGGCACTAAGACATATTAACAACCCATTTGGAGAGAAAATTTGAATTGTATTTCTATCACAACAGCATATATAAAAATAAGTTTAGGTGGAGAGGAAATAGACACAATACAATGGAATACAATGCAGCTATTAAAAAGCAAGACACAGACCCGAATCTGCTTAGGTGGCACCATAGCTATGATATACTGATAAATATAAAATGAGTGTTAGACCAGTGAAACAAAACTATTTATATGACCATTATTCACATATCTACATAAACATTTATACAGATCTGGGGCTATACACATCAAATTATTCTGAGTGGGTCACCTAGAAAGGTGACCTGCAGAGAGAAAGCTTTTTATTTTTATACCCTTCAGTCTTGTTTAAATGTTTAAATGGCATTATATTTTCAAAAAAACATCCACACACACAATCAAATGATGATGATGCTAGGCAGGCAGGCAGCACACAGGTCACAAGAAGTATTGTATGTCTTAAGGACCTTTTAGTTTATTCTTAGTTGATGAAACACCAGAAAAAGCTTTTAAGCACAGGGGAGAAAAAATAATCTTGCATTTTATAAAGATCTTATTATTGGCAATGTGGAGAATTAATTAGAAAAGTAGCAAGACTAGAAATAGGAAAGATGGTTAAGGAGGTTTTTCATATCTACCAATAATTGAGAACTCCTCATGTGCCATGTATAGCACCTAACTCAATTTATTTAAGCCTTAAAATCCCCTGTATTGGAACTGTTACAATCTCCATATCACATATGAGGAAACAGGCTCAGAAAAGGTCACAAATGCTCCCATTGCACAGCCAGTCAGTAAAAACCTAGAATTTAAATCCAAACTCTGGTCTGTGTGCTTCACTGCAAAGGTTTATTACACAATGTTGCAGTAGCCTGGACAAGTGATAACCAGGACCTCAATCAATGCAGAGCAAGAAGAGCTGGAATGGCAGGAAGAGACCAGATTCAATAGCTACTTAGGAGGTAAAATGGGCAGTACCTGATGACTGGCTGGAGGCCGAAGTTGAAGAAAGCAGGGAGTTTAAATTGACCCACAGATTTCAGGCTTGGAAAAAATTTCCAAATTTTCCATAATGTGATCATTTTAGTTTTATAATGTTATCAATATCTACTGATAATTTCAAGGACTTTATGGATAGCTCATTAACAAGTACAATTTTGATCTGCTTTCAATTCCAACTTTCTGATGCGTTACTACAGCTTCAGTCTTCTCCCAGGTCTCTTGCCATGAATCTGTCATTATAAATGTCTACTCACTGCAAGATCCCGGCAAACTAAACTATGAGAGGTTATGAAACTCCTTCCTTGCTTTTCCCTCAAGAAGCTTTACGATTTTCACCTGAGCTAACAGTGGAATATATCAAGAATATATTAAAACCCCTCCTGGCTTTTGCTCCTTTTAATCACAAAGACAATGGAGAACTTGAATATACTATATAAATATATATTCACACACAGCACACATCACTCACATATATACACATTTTTTTCTATTTCTGTTTAAGCTACACCTTACTATACGTTTTTAATTGTGAAACAGGGGTGTCGTGTCATCCATGATTTCTTCAGGGATTACAGAAACCTCCTGAATTTTATATCAAATTTGCATGCAAACAGTTCTCTGAGGAGATCAGCAATACCTGTCATTAGATCCTCAAAGGGGCCTAACACCTAAAAAAAAATGAAGAGCACATGGCCATTCTTTCAGGGAATCTGTCATCAATCAATCCACTGACTAAATAACATATGTAGGAGACTTCAACAAGCAGAACACAACAGTTCACTGCAGCTGTTCACCATGGATATACAGGCCAGGTAGCAAGGCATGTCCAAATTCTGCTTTTTCCCAAGTGACACCTATTTTGCCATTTACTTGTTAATTTAATGGCAAGAAATCATTGCCTACATAATCAAACATAACGCCCCGCAAAACTTCAGTTAAGATGTCAGTGAAGGATGGCTGATTATGTATTTTTAAACTCTTATTTTAGAGAGTACTTCCTTGTTATTTTGAACACTTTTCATACATTAATTCTGAAGCCCAAACTGCTGTCAAGATTATACCAAGGAGCATTCTACAAATAGAGAACACAGAATTCATGGTATAACAAAAATATACTTTAACAAGTTAGTGAATGTAATTCCTACTGTTGTTTTAAAATCTATTCCAATACAATCTTAGATTTAAAAATTCTCATTTCCCCAGTGCCTACTGACCTACTAATAGTAAGAATTTGGCTTAGATATAGAAGATAGATAGATAGATAGGTAGATAGATGATAGATGATAGATAGATAGATAGATGATAGATAGATAGATAGATAGATAGATAGATAGATAGATAGATAGATAGATAGATGATAGATAGATAGAGAGAGATATCTCCAGTCAGCCTAACCACTAACTGAATTATAGTCTCAGAAACAAAAAGGAGCACATACCAGAGTGGGTGAAATACTTTTGAATTTAGGCAGCTTTACACCAACAAAGATCTTAATGAACCAAGAAAAAGAACCCACACAGTATTAAATAAAGAACTGCACAGACAGAACTTTTAAAAATAGCTTCAAAAGCTGTCTGATAAATCACTGGCCATCACTGAGTGGATTCCATAGATCCTCTGAGTCTAGCACCTAACACAATAAACTCACATGTTTCTTTTCCCAAAGGACTAAACCCTCTCAGGGAAAAAAGACAAGGATGCTTCTAATACAAGTTTCTTCTAACTAGAGAAGAAGAGTTGTAGAAACTGTCTCTCCTTGATGCTGGATTTCACTATTTCCTTCTAACACCTCTCCCTCCGAAGAGCCGGAGGTGCCGATGAGCAGCGCTGGCCTGGCTGCGCCCTTTCACAGCTCCCCGAGCACCGTGAGTCGTACCATTTCAGAGACGCGGATGCTAAGAGCCGGGAAAGTATCCGAGCCACAAGATCAGGATGTATGTTCAGTTTTGCCCCAGAACTTAGAGTTTTAGGGAATATGAGAAATAAACATGAATGGGAATTCGCTCTGTCCTTCAGTCTCAGCAATTAATCAGCTTAAACGACTTCATGTTGTGAGGCTACATTCTAATTCTAAAACATACTTCCTTCTCTGCCCGCAATATGACCTGTGATTTAAACCCTGGCCAAACATCTAAATATAATACAGGTGGTATTTTTAAAAAATTTTTTCTGGAAAAACTGTTAAACACCAGCAAAATTATCTTAAAACTGGAGGCAACAAAATACATATGGAAGAAAAAACAAATAAGTAAACAAACAAAAAAACACTTCAGGCAAATAAAAAGAGAATAAATGTAGGCCCTGGCCAGGTGGCTCAGTTTGTTGGGGTATCATCCCATACCCCAAAATGTTGGGGGTTCCATCTCTGTATGGGAGGCAACCAATCAACGTTCTCTCACATTTCTCTCTCTCTTCCTCTCTCTAAAATGAATAAGCATATCATCAGGTGAGGATTTAAAAATAAGAGAATCTAGACTGTGGCTATATTTATTCTAAGCATATCAGAATTTATTATATAATGAGGGATTTCATTACAGTTTATACAACAACTAAAAAAGCCATGCATGATAATCATATGTCTCATGATTAATATTTAAAGTCCTGTCGTTCTGGCTGGTGTGGCTCAGTAGATTGAGTGACGGCCTGAGAACCAAATGGTTGCCAGTTCAATTCCTAGTCGGGGCACATGCCTGGGTGGTGGGCCAGGCTCCCAGCTGGGAGCATGAGAGAAGCAACCACACATTGATGCTTCTTTTCCTTTCTTTGTCTCTCTCTCCCTTCCTCTCTCTCTAAAAATAAATAAATAAATAAATAAATAAATCTTTTTAAAAAATAAAGTATTGTCTAAAGGTCCATATTCAAACTAAGATAGTGTTCTCAGTGATTATTAAGTATTTTGGAAGCATGTTCAAAGCACAGATAACTTGATATATAACTGAGCTGTTCTGGCTGGAAAGGCTCTAGGTATCTCACATAGGTTTACAGAAGGTTACAATAAACATGAATTTTCACGGCAGCATTTTTCTGCACCTGCAGCAATCAGCACAAATCCAGACTTTATCAAAAACAATACACACACACACACACACAAACGGGTTTTCCAAATTCTATTTAAAGTATTGGTATATTCAGAAAAATTAGATTTTTAAAAGTAAAATTCAGGTCTGGATGCAAAAGTTACATTCCAAAACAAAGAGTGAGCCATTCCTTTTGCTTTGATTTCAAGTAAGGAAGACTGAGAGAATAGGAATGTGTTCAAATAAGGCTCTCTTCCACCTTGGTCAATTAGGAGGTTAAGTCAAAAAGGTGTCTTTGTTCTCCAAGTATTCCCAGTCAAACTTCCAAATGGGACATAAAGTATTTCTTTCCAAAATCATAATAGATTATAATAGATTTTAATGGGGAGAGAGAGAGTAAGATACAAGAACATGGAGCAAAGAATTTCTAAGGTTAAAATGTCACTGAAGGAAGTAGGGGAGGAAAAATGGAAACACCAAAGTCTGTAACACTTTTGCCAAAATGAGGAAATACTTGTTTTCATCATGAAGAAAGTCCATAAGTTATCAACTGTGAAGGTAGGAGGAATAACAATATAATGAGAGAATATAAAGGTTTGGAACACCAAAATCTACCAACATTAAGATATCAGATGAAGCTCTGATGGGTCGTTTGTAGACAGCGCACTCACCCTGAACTACAGAGGAATACAAAAGCAGGATCAAAATGCCCCTGGTTGGTGGGCCGGGCTCCATGTAGGGCATGCAGGAGCATTGCTGTGGTCGAACCAAAGCAAGTCCTGACAGCAATAAAGTTTAGGGAGCCCAGGCCATGGCCAGTGTTCTGAATGAATGCTAGCAAGAAGGCAGAGAGAGGGCTCTGGGGAGAGTAAAAAACTAGGATCTGAGAGAAAAGTAATTTTAAAAATTGCACCCATTTAATAAGTGAACTATATGTCAGACACTGCAGTACGGCAAACACTTTATATACATTATATGTAATTCTTCAACAGTCCCTGATCTGCCATTTTCAGTTAAATAAACTAATGATCACAGAAGTACACCATAGAGTCCTTCTTTTACAAGGTGAGGGAAAAGCCGCTGGAAGCACTTAGTGAGGCAGCACATGTAAAAGCACCAAGAAAATACTAGATGCTCAAAAATGTGCCTCTCCCAGAGAGCCATAAAGCAGTAAGACATTGCACCTACAGGTAATCACACAGAATGGCATAAGAATTAACCATCAAAAATGTTAAGTACAAAAATGATAAACAGAGCTACAATTTACAAAAATCATTATGGTAACTGCATGCAGGAAAGGTTAAAGACAGGGCCAGCCTGGAGAGAGAGACTGTTTAAGAAAGTTTTGCTCCAATTTATATGAAAAAAAAAAAAAGCTAGGGCTTATTCCTAAATTAATGCAGTAGTGGTTAAGGACAGAGAGTAGGAGAGGAGGAAGTAAGAGGTAAAGCTGGAGCAGGCTAGATTGTCAAGCATACGCAGAACAGAGAGGAAAAACTCAAGCTGGCCACCCGGTGCCTGCTATAGAGGGCCATTCCCAGGGACAAGAAGCCCAGAAAGCCAAATCATGAAAGGAGACTGAGCAGATGAGTCCCGCTTAGATGCACTGAGTATTAGGAACTATGTGGCATCCGGGTGAGGAGGAAGACCAAGAGAAAAGACCCAGGAGGCTAGAAACGCCATTGGGTCTGGTTGGAATGGAAGTTAAGGAGGTAGATGAGATGGTCAGGGAGCCGTGAGGAAAAGGGCCCTAAGATTAAATCACAGAAGATGAAAAGGATTTTCAGAAGAGCCTGACAAGGACTGCCTAGGTATAAGCAAAATGAGAAGCTGACCGTGGACAGAGTTCTGGAGTGGAGGGAGTATAAAATAACAGCCTAACATGTGTCTGGCTTTGAAATCCTAGAGGTCACTTCCATTGGTGCAGTTTAAGGCAATGGTGGGAGTAGAGGCCAGGTTGCAAGACGAAAAGGTTAGAAAAATCAAGAAAAGAGAAAATGCAATCGAAAATTTCAAGAAGCTGGACTGGACTAAGGAGATGAGTTAGAGAGGAAAATGCAGAATAAAGCGGCAGTATTTTTTCTTAAGGATAGAATAGATTTAAGCATATTTGTATTCTAAAGGGAAGGCTCAGAAGAGAAGCACAATTAACTTACGAGCAGGATCTGAGGTACCTGATGGACTAAGATCTATGGAAAAGCAGAAACGAGAACGATCCAGAACACTACTTCCAGTATAACAGGGAAGGAGGTGAGAGCAGGTGCTGTGAGTGAGATCTGCAGGAGAAAGAGGGAGAGGGTCTCGCCTTATCCATCAACGGCGTGACAGGCGTGAATAACTACCTTCTGCTGGTAGTGAAAGAAAATGGCCAAGAAAACCGCCCTCCTGGGAAACAGGGAACACGCAGCCTTGCAACCCAGAAGGCAGTCAGGCACTGCCCAGCTTGGTAGAAGCTATGCTTTTGCAGGGCCACCAATTTACACGGCATTGTGGTCTTCTCCAGCAGCGCTTGGCAGCCGTGGTACAGAAGTTTAGAGGCAAACGTGACTCATCCAGAGCCAAGGTTGAGGCAGGCATGTATTAGAAAAAGATGATGGGGAACAAGAGAGTAGCTGAAATGAGGGAACCAGGGAGCTTAGACAGACTAAGGGACAGATGTGAAGTCAGAGGAAGAAAAAGAATTCAACTATAAATCTTAAAAGAAAACTGGTACAGTGAAATGACAGTGGACAAGATTTTAAGTTCAACATTGCTGGGGTCATGGAACAGAAGGACTGAACTGAAAAGGAAGTTCAGGTCCCTGGGCAGAGGCACTCAAGGCACTAGGGAGTCAGGTGGACTGTTACATGGGCAAAGGGAAGTCCAAGGATGAGAACATGACTGGGGATATGAGATGGATGGTAGAGAAAAGACGAAGCACAAAAAGAGTAGTGGTGTGGACACACACACACACACACACACACACACACACAGTAACAAGAATGAAAACAATAGGGATGGGATGGCCTAAACCTCAAAGGAGGGAGGGCTGGGTGTGGCCATAAAAGGGAAATCATGAGCCTGCAAGGAGCTAAGACAATGCTAGGCCTGCTGACCATAGCGGATGGAGAAGCGTGTCTGGTAGAGGGGACAGCGGGCTCTCAGGGAGCAGAAGCCCAGGAGAGTGGGGGGAGCAGATGTAAATTCTGGCTGGAGAAAAAAAGGGACCAACATATTGAGCTGTTGAGGGTGCTGCATTTGTTTTACCACAGGAGAATGCTGGAAGGAAGACGTCCCATGAGAAGTCACTTGAGCCAGGGGCAGGGCCAGACCAGGACTACCAGCGGAAAGGGGACGGCACTTGTGGGTGGGCTGAACAGGGGCACCCAAAGACGTCCTGATCCTGGAGCCTGTGAATATTGTATCTGACATGGCAATGACAATTTTGCAGATGTGATTAAGTGAAGGATCTTGAGATGGAAGATTATCCTGGAATATCCAGGTGTATAATGTCACCACAAGGGTCCTTTTAAGAAGGAGGCAGAAGGATCAGAAACAGAGAGATGACAATAAAAACTGAGGTTGAAGTGATGTGGGCCCACAGGCCAAAGAAAGCAGATGGCACTTAGAAGCTAGACAAAGTGAGGAAAGAGATTCTTCCCTCACTAGCAGAAGGAATGTAGCCTTGCTGACCCATTTGTGATTTCTGACTTTCTGAAATTTGATAATAAAGTTGTGTGGCTTTAGGCCACTAAGTTTGTGGTAACTTGTTATAGCGGCAAAAGGAAATTAATGCAACACCTCATCTACATGGAATCTAAATTAAAACTATTTTACTAAACCATAAAAGATATATGAAGAAATCCAAGAAAGTTGCAGCTTTTTTCATGGTAACTTTTATTTTGTTCAGTAATAGCAAATTATTTTTAAAAAGTAGAAGTAACCCTGCTTGGCAGGGGCCTAAGCACATGTTTAACATATCAACTCTGTAATCCAACACTGGCTGGGTACAAAGGAACATCTGCCAGGGATAAAACACAGGGCTTTCTGGACCAGTGACTAAGGACAACAGGGGTGTGCAGTTGGGGGGGACTCGCTCTCACCAGAACAGATAGTTTAGAGCCGGGGCCAGCCGTTCCCCCCGTCAGAGGCCTGGCAATGCTGCAGATATGATTCATCCCAGGGTGCTGGGGCTGGTATAGGTGAAGATCTGGGTCTGCAGACGTCCAGATAACACTAGGGGTGAGCGTCTGGTCTTCCTGAGACTCCTCTACTGTTTCCTACTCTACTGCCAACAAGAGTTAGGCAGATGGTGGCTATCTGGCAAGTCCATGTTGCTGTGTCAGAAAGGGCAGGCTGGGACAGGTACATCTGGTACATGAAAGGAGTAGATATTACGGGGGACATGGAACCATGAGGTTTAGAGAGCAAGAAGGGACAGAGGGGTCTTTGAACATGAATAAAAACTGAAACATCAAGCAGAGGCAACGACAAGCAAGAACCAATGCATGGATGGTCCCAACAGGCAGAAGCAGCTTTGTGCTGATGGCCATCTGCAGATGGGGCTAGACTCAGGCCTTTGATTCCAGGCCGACGTACTTGGTCATGGGCAACAGGGTGAAAAGAATGCTTTAGGAAATTACATGGATGATCAGATGATGGGCAAGGAGAGATAAGAAGAAAAACATTTTAATACCAACCTCAAAACAAAAGAAAACATTTCAAAATTTAAATCAAATCAAGATAGGCACATTTCACTGGTGATGAAGAGAAAATGTTTGTAAGTTTTCTGTCAACAGAAGGTATATATATCCTTGTATATTCATTATCCCAGATGGTAATAAATAGTACTATAAATAAAAGTACTCTCCTTAAAAAATATATACACATTTTCTTGATAGAAGAGTTACCTGATTTATACAATGAAATTGATCTTGTGGGCATGTGTGTGCCTGGGTGTCATCTTCTAAAACTTGAATCTTAGTATGGAAATTATAAATTAAAAGTAAATCAATATTTTAATGTCTTTTGATAGCTTTTCATTTGGAATATGCAAACTATTTTAAGTGTTATTTTCAACATTTTGGTGTCAAAAGATAAAGAGTTCCATCTCAGCTGGCTGATCTGCACACCCTATTACAATATTTACACAATGAAAATGAATATTAATAGTTAAGAGCACAATGTCAATACAAAATTGACCTCAGTCTGAGCTCCTTAGAAGGCTGGTGTCTGTTTTTGGATCCTATTGAAACCTATTTTCAATTATAAATCATGCTACTTCATCTTAGAATATAAACGTTGAGCTAGATTAACACTGTACTTGAACACAAGCATCTGCTTAGATCATCGGGACAAATTAGACCTAATAATCAGTGCCTTCATTCTTCTCCTTCAGGGTTGGATGAGGTCCCCTCTCAGCATGGAATACCTAATAAACTCATTACTTGTGCATTCCACTGACTATTAACATTCTATCTCATGTTGTTATCATGCTTCATAAGCATATCTCATATCCCAACATAGATGGTAAGGTTTTGAGAAACCATGTCATAAATTCCTTAGTGTTTTAGTCTAGGTCTTACATGATGCTTTGCATACAGAGAACCTTAAAAAGCATGAGTGGCTGGACTGTTAAATTATGAGTAAAGAGAAAGGTTCTCCAATGTGTCAGACATGTCTGCTTTCTCATGTACTAATGCTGTCACCTTCGGAGTTGACAGAGTTCAAAAGCATGAGAAAGTCACATTTTAAGTAAAATCATTAGCTAAGGAACTATCAAAGGCTGCATCCCCTACTCGCCACTCATCACTCAATGAACAGTCTTGCGGACTGTTTACACTCACCAAAAAGAACCCACTCCTATCTTTACATATTCCAAGACTGTCCTCTCACTTAGCACTTTTCAGTACTCTTGTCCCTATAAAGTCAAGGGAGAAAATTTATATGACCCACAACTAATTAATACACAGCACCCAATATTTCCATAAATATTTATTTTTGGAACAGGTATTCCACATTTGTCCCTTGTTGGTTTTTGAAATAACATGAGATCACAAGAGATACTCTGGGGGAGAAATTCTCCTATCTGGAGGTGTTCTTACAGTAGTTGATGAACCTTGAAGGATTTTAGCAGAGAAACTCTGAAAAATAATGTTAACACACTAACTGGCTGAGATAAGGAGGAGAATTCAGGAGTTAGTCATAAAATCTAAACTTTGCTGACATACAAAACTTGACTTGCTCTGGAAATTTAAAAAAAACTTCACCCCCAATATCCAAATGTCACATTCAATCCTTGTGGGAAGAAAGAGAGGATCTGTGTCCTAGGATCCTGATCTGAGGACAAAGCACAGGTCTAATTTCTGTGACACTACATCATTCATGGCCAATTTTGTTACGTATAAGTTCTAACTAAAGTCATTGACTGCTCCTATGTGGCTTCTGGCTGCCTTAAGACCCTAGACAGTGAGTGATTCCATCCAAGCCTGGCCCATGTCTTCTGGTGAACTTCACATCTTATACCCTGGTTGGGCTACATCTAACCTTGGAGGTCATGGCACTTGACAAGCTATGGCCAGCTCCTGGTCTGGCCTGCTCTGCCCTCCAGATCAGCAGCGACTGCTGCAGCGAGGTTATGGGATGGGCACAGGGAGAGAGGGAAAGGGTGGCCACAAGTTACACTGCACAGCCCCAGTCGCTGCAAACACCCTTTGAGGATCTTCTGAGGTTTCACAGAAGTCATTCAACATTGAATGATTATGTGAGCTCACTGAACAGAGTAGACACTACGATGAAACATGAAAGAAAAAGAAGTGATCCCTTACCTATGCAACTCACACACTTTTGATGGAAAAAACACCCTAAGTCTCATCAAGTGACAGAAGTGGAGAAGCAGGGACCTGACTCAAGCAGGAATTGCATAGTTCTTAAAACCGCCTACCGCAGTGGGCCTCCATGCTGCACACAGAAGCCCTGAGGAGGTTCTCAAGCTAGAGATTTCCAGGCTCCACCTCTGAGGTCCCAACGGAGTGGGTCTCAGGAATACCCACACATCTGTGTTTTCCAAAGTTCCACACAAGTATCCGATGTGAAGAATGGGTTGAGAACAAATAAGAGGATACTTAGTATCTCTTAAATGTGGGGTACCAGCGCTTGGTTTCTCTTTCCCTGTTTCCACCACCTCTTTATATTCTATTGCCATGTCCAGGATTACAGTTATTAGCCCTTTCACATAATAAAAAGTACTACATATAACTCAACAGATATCATGCAAAGTAAAGCCAATAAAAGTTTCAGCTAGTTAAAATGCAATATAATGATGTAAATATGATGTAATTTTTAAATAAAAATTGGCTCTGAAATACTGAAAACACAAACTGAGAAGAATAGGGCAACAGACGGTTTGGTATCTGGGTAAAGACGATCCCCTGAAGCTACAAGCCCCTAGTGCCAGTAGTCACTTGATCAAATAAGTTCACATAGCCTACTCTGGGTATCTTTACAGTCAGGTAAGACATGATTTAGGGGTCTCTGTCTGCTCTAACTTGTTGCCTGACCCACCACCTCCATGGAACATCAAAACAGATCCCTCAAGCCTGATCCTTGGATGGACATATGCAAGTAACATCAGCTAATAAAAAGAAAGACACTTTTTGAATGTTTGCCTTGTACATGTTGCATCCTATGTTCTTTACATGTACAATTTCTTCAATCCTCCAACAACACAAGGAGGTAGGTATGGTACTTTCCCTACTTTATGGATGAGGAAACTAAGGAACAGCGAGGCTGAACGACTTGCCCAAGGACATGGAGCTGGTAGGTAAGAGCTCTAGATTTCCAACCCAGAAGTTCAGCTCCAGAGCACACTCTCTGAAACATGAAGGCCCTGATTAGCTGTTTTTATCACTTTCCAGCCACTATAAATCAAGTAAGTTGGTGTACTCTCTTGGTAAACGATTTAATATTAATTAATTCTCCTAAGTATTGATTCCTTGCAAAAATATAAGACCTTCACTAGTTCACCTGAGAAAACAGTTCAATGGGTGCTGCTATAGCATTCTGTTCTTTCAAGTACTGCTCCCAAGACCACGTGTCCTGTGCGGTCGCTGAAGGGACTAGGGGGAAAAAAAAAACACAATGAGTTTTCCTGAAACACTTATGACAGAAAAGCAATAAAATTTAATTGAAGATAAACCCAAGGAGCAGGTAAGTTAAATTAGTAATCAGAAGACGCAGCAACCAATAAGAGCCTTCTCTCTTACTCTCTGTGAGCACTGGGTAAAATCATCTAACTAATCCATATTCAGCTTGTCCTATTTTAGAACAGGCTTATGAATATATCCTACCCACAAGAAGACTGTGGGTAAGCATTTAAACAGGCACCCTCTTACTCCTTTCACAGGAGAGTGAACAAGAACGAGTTCTCTAGAAAATGATTAGGTTAATTTTAAGGTGAATGACTTGAAAATTTTTTTATAATCTCCTTTCACTTTACCTCTTTTTGGTGTGAATGTCAATTAGTACAACCTGTCAGAAGGCAATGTGGAATATATGACAAAAGCCTTAAAAAATATTCATATACCTGGAACCAGCAATTCTTCTAAGAATTTGTCTTAATACAATTACAATAGATGTGCCCAACTGAAAAAAAACAAGGATTTTTATTCTAGAATTCTTTATAATAATGAAACGTTGGAAACAAACTAAAGATCCTCTAAGAGGTTAATTAAACGCACTGTATGGAAATGTCGTTTTAATAATTGGCCATAAAATTACATTGTAGTATATTTTTAAATGGCAGAGGGAGGCTATATTAATAGTACACAACTAAGTGAATAAAAACAATTTAGAAAATAAAATGATCCTTTCTTGTAAAATATGCAATGAAAATAAAAGACTAGAATTCTATAAATCAAAACCTTAGATAAAGTCATCTTCAGGTGCCAGGCTTATAAAAATATTTTTCCCAATGTTCTTTGTACTTTGTTTCCCTGATTTTTAAATTTCCTAGATGAATACCTAAACTTTGTAATTCAGTAAAATATCATCTTTAAGAAAAATCTGGCAAAAAGAATTAATAATTATTTTAAATGTATATTCTATATTCTAGTAATTCTTCCCCTAGGATTATTACATGCTAAGAAAGTAGTTATGATAAAACTTAATAGTAAAAATGTACCTAACATTATTACAGCAAAAATGCAAATTAAATATGGGAGAAAGGTTAAATTATGGTATGTATGTGTATATATGATTATAAAGTTATCAAAATCCATATTTTTACATAAAATATCTTGAGGATTTTTTGGGATAAGTAAAAATCAAGGTAAGGACACAAATTTTAAAACACAAATTTAAAATACAAATTATATATAACATTCACTTATTCAACATACTTATAAAGCACCTTCTTTGGGCAAGGTATGCGTATATGTGTGTCCACACAGGCAAACACGCATGCACAGAAAAGCAACTGGAGCCCTAGCTACGTAGTTCAGTTGGTTAAAGTCATCCCAATATGCCAAGGTTGTGGGTTCAATCCCTGGTCAGGGAACATACAAGAATCAACCAACAAATGCATAAATAAGTGGAACAACAAATTGATCACTCTCTCTCCCTTTCTCTCCCTCTCTCTCTCAAATCAATAAATAAAAATAAAAATAAAACAAAAGGAATTGGAAACAGAAAATATTTAACAGTGGCTATACATGGGTGCTGAGATTATTGTAAATATTCTTTCCTTATTTGTTATTTTGTATAGTTTTAAAATTCTGTACAAGTATTATTAATTAATCCTCTCCTCCACACACACACACACACACACACACTCACACTCACACTCACACACATACACGCATCCCAGGAGAAGACTGATCAAATTTTTTACCGTTAATCTTTCTGCAAAATGTTTTCTAAGAAGGTACAGCTGGTAAAAGGTCAGAACTGCATTAGCATTGGTGGTGACAGGCATAAGGTACACCTCTAAGTCAAACATTTGAAATCTCTCAAGACAATAAAGCAAAATGATGGATAACAAACATAAAAAGTTGTGCAGAAAAAATTCGTGCAGACTTTTAATCACTTAAAAATTATTTTCTGACCTCCTCTTAATGTGTCAAAAAGTATGTTGCCCACTGGAATAAAAATATAGCCCATTCCCTAGTATAGTAGATAAAAAATAAATAAATAATATATATCACTTTTCCTTTGGTATCCAGATATATCACTGATAAAAAAGAGAATATATTATGCACAGGTAATAGAGAAAAATAATATCAATTTATAGTTTTAAAGTAGACACAACAAAGCATGCACATTAACATAACATTCACTACTATATATCAATCACAACACATGAACTTGCTATCACTAAGCAATACACTTACTAAAGCATGATAATTTTTAAAACATTTTAATTATCAAACAAGACTAACAAAATTGTCATGGGTGGATTTTTCTTGCTTTGTTTGAAAACAGTGAGATATCATAGTGTGACTTCCATCAGAGCTCAGTCTGTTGGCCCATTATACCACTTAAATATTTGCTGCTATTTCTACTACAACATGAGGCATTTTATTTTCCTAAACAGAGAAAGCAATTTGATAAACTCTGAAGCTGATCTGGTAATATTATTCAACATACCTATTTTTACATAAACATTTTACTACATTACAATCATATACTTTACAAAAACATAACAGCATTGTTGGCTCTAAAGCAAATATATAGATATCTCATTTTCTACAACCCCTGTAGAAAAAAGACCATGTATAATTTCTCAATTTAATATTTTCAATTGTCATGTATTATCATTTCACCTAAAGTAAATCATATCTAAGAACTTTTATGATCACACAAGTATGCAATGAGGCTTTTAACATTTATCTAGAAAAGAAAACAAATCAAACAATAACAACTTTCAATGAATTCAGTATTTTTGTAAAGCCAGAGAACTACTCCGCAATATAGTGCCTGCAAATGAGATGAAGGGATACAAGCTCGCCTGCGCCTGGAGCCTGGAGACAGCCCTTCCCCTTGTCACTGATCCTACAGTATTCTGTCACCCCTTTTGTCTCTTTTCAGTTTGTCACTCTTTTTCACAAGGACTACATTAGCTGAAATGAACCAGTTTGGTTGTTTAGAATTAGAATGTAAGATCCTAAAAAGAAGAGATTTTGGTTGGTCTTGCCCATCATTGGGTCTCTGGAGCTATAATCATCTCTGGCCATAAATACTTGCTTAATGAATTACAGGGATGGCTGGCAGGTACAGGGTAGTACTTTTTACTTTAAAAATGAATTCAAAGGTATTTATTTTGCCTAACTTATTTCTCAATTTCCTGGAGGGAAGAAACCAATTTATGAGATAGCACTGCTTCAGGTACCGAATTTATTTTTCATGCAGTTCTCTCAGACATACTATAGATATGACCTTCGTTTTACAGAATATTGGATACACATACAGGTTTGTTAATCCTAAATTCCTTTTCTTTTCACTATACACACCGGCTACAGTGGTGTTCCAACTATTAGTCTACTGTCAAACACTTGTATTAAAATGTATTTGATTGTATATTATCCGTCACTTAACATACACCTATTATATGCCAGGTACTAAAGTAGGTGGTTGGGGTGTGTGTCTGTGTCTATGTGTTTTGTGTGTATGTGTGTGTGCACACATATATGTGCAATCTGTATGTTCCATTTATTCTTTACAACATTGTATTTATAACCTTACTTTATAATTTTAAGAAACTGAGGCTTACAGAGGCCATACATCTAGAAAAGTCTGGATTAAACATTTCTAGCCCATGCATGCCCACTATATAACACTGCCTCACTTTAGCATACATAGCCAAGATGTATCTATCTGTTAAACTAGTAACTTTTATGCTTAAAAGCATTATAAAATTAAGTCTGCAGGGAAATTAATAAGCTCACTCACTGATGGTAGTTTTGTAAACTTGACTAAAACTTTTGAAAGTTACATTGATAATACATATTTATAGCCCAAAAATAACATATTAATACTGATTTATTTGTTTGTCTACTTTATTTATTTATTTATTTTTATTATGCTATTATAGTTGTCCCATTTTTTTCTCCCTTTTATTCCCTTCTGCCCTGCACACCCCTTCCCACCAGCATTCCCTCGCTTACTTCATGTCCATAGGTCGTACATATAAGTTCTTTGGCTTCTCCCTTTCTTATACTGTTCTTAACCTCTCCCTGTCTATTTTGTACCTACCACTTACACTTTTTAATCCCTGTTTATATCTCATCTTAAAATATGCAAGAAAATCAATCGTTGGTAGGAACTAACAAATTTTACAACATTCTGGTATAACCCGAGATTATAGGCCTATAGAAACTATCAACAAAGGGGGGTAGATGAGGAGAATTGCAGTGGACCCAGCCAAAGCTGCCACCAGACCTTTCAGAGTGGGAGTCAGTTATAGAAATAATGGCCCAAGCCATGCAGTGTGAAAGACTTCAACCACAGACCTGGCAGTGGAGTAGCAGGGTCAATTACTGAGAAAAACAAATCTACCAGTGTGGCAAAGCAAAGAGGCTAAGCAAAACACAAGCCAAGGAAGGGCAGCTTCCAAGCTTGGATGGCCGGAAGGCAGCACCGGCTAATCTTCTTAAGGGTGTGCACGTATGGTATTACTTTACAAATGTACAGCCGCACTTCCCTGAGCCAGGCTATGCTTTCGCAGACAGCAGAACACTGAGATACACAGAGATACAGCTCTTGAAAGTATTCCTTTTACAAAGCACTCAAATATCTAATGGGACTGCACAGCAACATCCCCCTGTAAAAAGAGCTCGCACACTGAGTATGACATATCCCAGACCAGATAGCCCTTAATCTTGAGGGATTTTTTAGATCATGCAATCCACAACTGTATCCTACACTTTATCATTTCAAATCTAGAGTTCTGAATAACAGAGTTTACCTACCTTAATAAAAAAAACCTTTACTTTGTATTTCAATTCTTTACATAAATACTCTTTCATATGTGTACACTAGCATTTTTGTTTTTATTGCTTCTTATAAAAATCTAAAGCATAAAAAACATAGCATGCCATTTAAATATATAAAAAGATCTAGTTGTTTTCTAGTCCTATAATTTTTTTCAAACCTTAAGTTTCTCTCTAACATGACCTCATTTTTACTTATGAAGATATCCTATGAGGAACCCTGGTATTAAGAAGCCCCAGAGTGGACCTACTCTGGCCACTTCACACTCTGCCTACTCAGCCACGATCTGACCCCCTCAGAGAGCACGGATTAAAAAATCGCTGTAGAACAATGCCTCGCTTTGGCAATAAGAGCATCCAGTTCTAGGAAACTGCACAATATTTATTAGTAATTTCCTCAACTAAAATTAAAAATGGCAAGGAGTAAAGAATGAATAAATTATCACTCTGAAGGACAGAACCATGTAATCTCATGTCTCAGAGCAATACCCTTCTTTTTTTGCCCAAAGTTTTATTGTATTTTTTTCCATTACTATTTAGTCCCCTTATACCCTCTCCCCCCGACCACAATCCCCACACTATTGTCCATGTCCCTGTCCATGAGTCCTTTTTCCTTTTGAGCAATACCTTCCTAATTCAATAGCTAGAAAACAACGCTTCACACTGGTATTTCAGCTTCATTCCAAAAGTTACTCTGCATATGGCTCCTTCAGGTAACATCTTAAAATATGCGAGAAAATCCGTTGTTGGTAGCAACTAACAAATTTTACAACATTCTGGTATAAATAATACTTTCTTTTGTGGTACTAACTAGAAATGATACAATTTTCCTGATGTTAACAACTAATCACTGCTGGGTATCAGCCCCCTGAAGCTACAGCTCGCTAAATATAACTCACTTCCACACTCTCACATTTTAATGATTGCCACATCACTGTAGCAAGGACTCTTCCTAAAACATTTTTCATTTGCACATTCGGGCTGCTTCTCATTGCAGTACAAGTGAACTTAAAAATCATGCACTACTCATCTCCCTTAGCAAAGCAGATACTGAGTGCTGGGAGACAGACAATTGGACTCTTGTCCTCATATGGCATTTATTCTAAGGGGGAAGACACACAGTGCAGACAAATGTCACCCCCAACCTAATATATGGCAGGACTCAATGTTTTGGTGAATAAACAAGCAGTTCTAATATGCACCAGTTAAGAAACCCGAACAACAGGCCTGGAAACAAATGAAGGATTACTTCTGAACAGAGAAAGCCTCCTGGAGGCCACTGCTTTTTGGGACAAATTTAGCAGGCAATCCAGGGAGGAGCAATAGGAGCAAAGCAAGAGAGACTGGAAAGGCAGGAAGAACTCCTGCAAATGCCAGTCTTATTTAGCAGGCATTAACATGAAGCTCACAGGGATAAGCGGACAGAAGGCTAAATTGCTGGATTAGGAGGAGGCAAAAATAAGATCATGAAAGCTCTTGAAAGTCTGCCTGAGGAGTTTGATCTTTATTCCGGTAGTACTGAAAAGCATTGGAGACATCTGAGTGGCAAGTTATATCATCAGAATTTACTAATCAGTCATAGGTAAGGATGAAACAGATGTGAGAGATGAAAACTAAAGACTGAAAATGATAACACAATTGTCTCGGTAAGGGATAATATGGGTGTTCTCTAAAGAAACGTGGGAACAAAACTGAGAGATAATGCAAAAAATCGACAGACTTTGGCAAAAAACTGCTTATGTGGGTGGGGTGGTCTTCAGGTTCTGGTCTTGGTAACCAGAAAGAGATCAGAAAATTGAGGGAGCTAACACAGAATGACAGAAAAGAAGGATTATTTTCAGAAATGTTGAACTTTGGTATCTGGAATAATCTGGGTACATATAGCCAACAAAATGTAATTCCAAATTTTTGAGAAAGAGGCAACAAAGAATACTGAGGAAGAACTGAAGGCAGAACATGATTGTCCACGTTAGAGGATAGTAAAGGAGCTGGCGACAGGGCATAAGGCATAATCAGGGTTGGAATGTGCTCCAAGGAAACACAGAGACCTGGAAGCCAAGGGGTAAAGGGTTTCCCAAAGGCTGAAGGATCAGCACCATCAAGTGTGGAAGAAGGTCAGGTAAGAAGAGAAAGATGGGAGAAGAAGCTATGGGATTTGGCAGCTAGGGTGCCATTGTGACCTCAGAGATTTCAGTGGAAGGGTGAATCATGAAAAGGAAGAATGGAGAAAGCAGCCCTGTGGACCTCATTTTGAGAAATTTACAAATGAAGAGGAAGAGACAGGTAACATGAGAGCTGGAGAGGAAAAAACACAAAGAAAAATAATTCTTTTCTGTTTTCCTTTTTTTAAAAAAGAAATTACAGAAAGAAGAGGGCATTTGGTTCACCAGCTGAGGGAAATGAACACAGAGAAGTGAGTCTCTTAGAGAATGTGGGGAAGAAGCAGAACAGAGAAAATGTTTTAAGAACCTAGGTCTAGGCAGGACCCTGAGGTGAAAGGGCAAGTGATGACTGAGATCAAAAACAGTGGACTCTTAGAGTGCTAGGGAAGAAGACAGAAATCTTTACACTGGCTACCCCTGACCTCCTCCATGACGTAGGAGGGTATCTGCTAAGAGCCAAGCGAAAGAACAAAGCCAGTTCCATTTGCTACTGTGGCACCATTTGCCGAGCAGGCCTATGACCTTGTTAAACATGACTGCCCTGTTACTCTTCTGAGCTTATGTCCCCAGGAGTAGAAATTACTGGAAAGCAAGAACAGAACTAAGGCTCCCAACAGCCACAGGCAGAAGATAACATTGGAACAAACTGCAGCCTGGTGTTACAACGCCCCTCAACAGCCCAGGGACCATACAACAGCAGTGACCCCACCCTTTTTAATCCAATTACAACCCAATAAAAGCTCCAAGCCCCCACCCCTCAAGGCTGGTGTATCACTCCACACCATGCCCCTCTCCTTTCTTGAAGAGTGAATAAAGCTTTATCCTCGACACTTTTTTCTCTCTGTGAATTCTTTAAAAGCCTCCATCACTGACCACCCCAACACCAAGGTTATAATGGTTATATTGGGAGCACTAGAAAAGAGAGAGATACAGAAATTCAACTAGGACTGAAAAGAGGAGTACAAATCAGTCATCAGAGCCTCACTCACTTAAGCTGTAGATTCTGCAGAGGGACGATTGGCAGTGAGGGACTTTCTCCATCAGCTCTTGGCAGTCTGAGAACACGGGCAGATGGTGAAGTTTGTGGACAGCTGGGAACTGATGAGGAAATGGCCAAGTGGATGAGGGATGCTAAGCCAGAAGAACATAAAATAAAATGCTTACGGGGCCCTAACTAGCCTGGGAGGCATATGACATCTAAAAACAACTGACAGAGAACAAGAAGCAATGGAAAAATTAAAGTACAAGACAATAATACTTTTTAAAAGCTTCCAGAGCTTTTCACTTGCAGAAGTGAAAGGAACTGGGGGTTATATGGGTGTGATCAAGAGGAGGATTTCAGAAGTCAAAATTTGATGAATCAACAGTTTATTCAATATAACATCTATGTCTAGCACTATGCTCACATGTGGCAATGAGCTGACAGAAGAACAATACATGGAAGTAACATTGGAAATCTGAGTTCAGTGGAGAAGAAAAGTGTGTGTAAGTAAGTTATTCTAATATGGTGGTTTCTAAATGCGGTCATCTCCTAGGAACTTGTTAGAAATACAAATTTTGGAGGACATGCCCCAGGCTTACTGATTCAGCTACTCTGAGGGTAGGACCTGCAAGCTCTTCTCATAAGCTCTCCAGGTGACTCTAGTACAGCTAGTGTTTGAAAACCACTGCCCCAGAATGAGGGCCAGACTCCTACTGCAGAAAAGTCCAACCCTGTGATAAGAACAAGTTTCACAGATGTGCCTATGGCAATGTGTACCAGAAATTGTCATCTTCAGAAGTGACGAGCTCAAACAGCCATGAGATAATGGTGACAGGGGAGTCACGTATGGCAAGACAGAGAAAACAGCTGCAAGCGAGGGGCTCACTGACTTGACAAATAGGGTCCTCTGTGACCCAGACCCTATGTTAGGTAGTCACCATTCATAAAAGCATAGAGACAGTTTTGCCCTTAAGGAGCTTGCAGCTGAGTGAGGGAGGAGGTAACTACTATGCAACAAGGAGAAGCCAACTGCACAGACATGAGCTAAGGGCTATGAGAACAAAGGAGACAGAACGATCAACCCTGTCTGAGAACGCTTCACTCAGTTTTCATTTTTTATTCAACAAATATTAATTGAATGTATACTGTATGTAACATAAACAAAAATCCATACCTTTATCCACCATAAATTCTGGGCAAAGATAGACAATAAAGATAAATAAGTAAAATGCACAGCATGTCAGATGGCAGGAAGTATTACAGAGAAAATAAGCAGAGAAATGGGTTAAGTGATATGAACAGGAGAGGATCTATAATTTCTACATATGTTGATTTCTCATCAGAAAAATATGGAGGCAAGAAGAAAATAAAACATCTCTGAAGCATTGAAAGCCATAAAACTGTCAGTAAAAAATTATACACTGAAGGTAAACATCCTCCAAAAAATAACAAAATTTTTAGGCTTAATAAAAACTGATTTTGATGTTTATCATTTATTTTATAGAATACAGTTTCTACTCTTGACTATTTCCTCACACCTAGACAGTTCCTTTAGTCTCCTAAAAATATTCTTGTAAAACTTTTTTTTAACATTTAAGTCTTTAAGCTATTTAGAATTTCCTTTTACATAGGCAGTTTGGCAAGAGTAATCTATTAAATAATCTATGCTCTGTCCACCTGAATTTATTTACCACCCTTCTCATATATTACATTCTCACAACTCTGGGGTTTTTTTTATTCTATTCCACAGAATCTTGGGCTACTACAACACATCAGAAGTTGGGGATTTCAGTATAAAATGTCTTTATCTAATTTAAATTAAAACCAGTTGGTATTCTATTTTGGGATTGAATTAAATACTAATTTGAGGAGAATTAACATTTTTATGGTATATTTTTTCATTCGATCACATATTCATATGTACCAATAAGATTTTCTAGTTGTGTTCATGTAACATCCTTCACTTTTCTTATTTGATTTTTTCTAAATATTTTACACTTTATTGCTTTTATGGGTGCAATATTTTTCCATTTTTAATTTCTAAGTGCTGATGACTAACATAAAGAAAATGAAACTAATGACTCTATATTTATCCTCTATCAAACCACCTCAACATTCTCATATTAATTCTAGCAGTTCATAATTCAATTCTCCTGGGGTTTCTAAGTATAAAAATCATATCATCTCTCAATTGAGATCAGTTCAGGTGGGCAAATGTGGAACAGAAGAATGAAGATAAGAAGGAACTGCCAAACAGACAAAGGGGTCACTTTAACAACAGGGCTGAATGAAGATCAGGATTCCTGAGTGGGTCTAGTTCTGTCACTGGATGAGAGTGACAAACTAAGGAGTCCTCCCCAAAAATCTGAATATTGAAATATTCAGGTGATGGTGAAGGTTATAGTAAAGAGCACATTTACATGCAGATTTCCCATGTTTCCTGATTTGCCCCCTTACTGTGGGGCAAGTAGAACTATGAAAATATTTTTCATCACTGAGATGCCTTAAAGAACCACATAATTATGGGTTGATATTAAAATACTCTATGAATACCACCGTGTAAGTCATCGAATTAACGTAAGTTTATATAAGATGGCTGTATTCTCTTCAGGAAGTGATTAACATATATTTTCCTTGACCTTTTTCATCTATGTATCCTAGAGACATCTAATAAAATCTGTTAAATATAATATAGCTCCAGTTGATACTGCTACTTTCATTAATTTAATTAGTTCTATCAGAATTTAGACTTTATTCAAGATATCCCCTGCTAGGCTGTAATTAATGGACATACTTAAAGTATTATTCAAGACTGTTTTTTTCTTGATCCTGAAAGTTTTTAAAATAAATTCTTTTCCAAAAACCATATCTTAACCTCATAACTTTCTAACCTTACAAAGCAGTAAGCATTCTCAGCGAATGTAAATTTAAAACCCATGAAGGAAGGTTGAGTTTTAGTTCACTAGCAGACCATTTTGGGCACTGAAGAGTAGTTTTATTAGTTGAAAGATAAATTAGCACTGTTTAAAGGAAAAGTTTTAATATAAAAATATCGAAAATAGTTTTATAAAATTAAATTCCTACAAAAGTGCATTCAAAGCTATCAGTGAAAATTCCAGTAGTCCCCTCTGGCATCTACAGAGCTCTTTAGACTCTTAAAATGAGAGTCCCTCAGTCCTGACATGAATTATAATGTTGTATCAATACAACAAGAAATGGTAATAACGGTAGATCTAATCACTAACAAACCCTAATCTTTATGCAAAAGGAGTTCAATAATGGCAGTGTTCCCTTAGCAACAGGTACAAAATAATTCCCATCTCCTGCAAAGAACACCCAAAGTGATTCTGCAGGACAGAACTTGTGGTCCACAGCATAACAGCATCCCAAAGATGGCCATATCCTAATCCCTAGAGCCTGTGATTATGTTACATCATATGACAAAAGAAATTCTGCAAATGTGATTTATTAAAGCCCTTGAGATGGGGAGGTTATTTTGGATTATCCAGGAGGGTTCAGTGTAATCGCAGGGGTCCTTAAAAGTAGAGAAGCTTTCCCAGCTATGATCAGAAAAAGATGTGACTCTGACAGAAGGGTCAGAGAGATGCTACCTTGCTGGCTTTGAAGATGGAGAAAGGGCATGAGCTAAGGGTAAAAGTTTCTGCTAAAAGGTAGAAAATACAAGGAAACAGATCGTCCCCTAGAGCCTCAAGGAGGAACGCAGTCCTGCCCACATGTTGCCTTTGCCCAGTGCAACCCATGTCAGACATCTAACTACAGAACTGTAAGATAAAATATTTCTGCTGTTGGAGTTAAGTTGTGGCTATAGGAAACTAATACAGAACTGTATGTCAGAAATAATAAGTAATGATATTTAGTAAACTTCAAATTTACTACCATAAGGTTTCTAAATGCCCAATAACTGTGAAAATTAGCCCCAAAAAATTATATTTAGTTTGCCTAAAAAACTGAGAAGGAATTCACGAACAATAAATTAGCTTAGGACAATAGTTACCACATAGTAGGGACTATATTCTCTCTGATTTAAACTGAGGTTCACTGTAGATAATACAGAAACTATAAAAATAATCAAGAGAATGCATCCATAGCTAATGTTTTCCTAGGTCTTCTAGCTGATGTTTAGGGAATTGATTTCTAATAGCACATGTAGACAGCACCAAAAACCTTTCACTACCTTAGCATTTTTTATACAGAAAGCTTATGATGTTAACACTCCAAAATAGTTTTAAATATAGTCATAAAGCTTCAAGGCTGGGAGGTATCTAATAAATCAGCTAACCATTTTAAAGATGAAAGAAGTGATTTCCCCAAGGTTTAGTTTTGGCATAAATTTCTTATTTCATGGGCCCATTACCCTGATAAGCCATAAATGTACACTAATTTAAATAACTGGTTTCAATTCCCAAGTACCCTTTCTATCTTTTAAAAATCACCAATAAAATACAGCTTCCTCATCAAATTAAATCCTGAACTACTGAATTCAGATTTGCTATTATAAAAAATTAATTATGACAACTATCTGAGAAAAATAATTTCTCCTAGGATCTTAAGCACTGTGAAGACAACTATGATAATTAAAAGTACCAAAAAAGAAAAGAAAAGAAAAAGGCAAACCACGGCCTATATTTGGTAGAATACTTTTCAACATACAGCAAAATTAAAATGGCAGTGTCATAAACTTCTAAAATCTGGCCATACATAATTTCATGCTTATTTGCAGAGAAAAAAACTTCCTACTTTAAAATCCATCCCATAGACAGATTGATCCTCAGTACCAGTTTCACACAGAGTGTGGTACCAGGTCCCGGGGCACGCAGAGAACAGCGCACCATGCCCACCCCCAAGGTGCCTGCTCGCCCACTGCTCCCTCCATGGTTCTGAGAACTCTACCTTGTTCCTGGGCTGGCTTTCCCTCCGCTCCCCACCGGAGAGGTTATCCTCGGCCTCTGCTAACTGCTCCCCTAGAGGGCTCTCCCTGTATCACAGGCTCATCTGTGACCTATACACTGGGTAACCGCCAAATCCAAACCTATTCCTCAGACTCCTCTCACCAGCTTCTGACCAAGACCCTTCAAAAGCTGCACAGACCCTGAATCCCCACACAAAAACCTGGCACTTTCCCTCAAATGTGGTCCATTTGTTCTTTAAGTCAGTGAATGGTATCTACATTAGATCTGGTGATCCCTCCTCCGGCCCCTGTAGTCGGCCATTTACTTGATCCTGTGGCCCCTACCTCCTCTATCCTTGGAATCTGTCTCCTCCTCTCAGCCACCCCCGGCTCTACAGGAGATGAGCAGGCCCACCTCATCAGTTCTTGGTAGGACATTGATCTCTCAGTTTGTCTTCTGCATGCGCCTCGCCCCCATCCTACTTCTCTTCTGATCCTAATTCTCATCCAATTTCTCTTCATAAGAGAGGCTATAACTCTCCTGCCCAAAGCCTCAAAGTTTCTTTAGAAACTATGGTACGATGTCCAACCAGCTTAGTACAACAAACAAGGTGCTTCTCCATTGACCCATATCAACTTTCACCCTCATCAACTGCGTTCTCTCTTCACTTACTCAATAAATACTACATACTAGGCCTATGATTACACAGTGGACAAAAAGAGACAAAAAGAGACAAGCTTTAAAATCTAGTGGGGAAAAATCAAATAATCCAGAATATAATTATAAACTATATTAAGTAATTTCATAGAACATAGCACCTTGAGAGCACAGAACAGACGGTCCAGCCTAGCCTGGGAGATCAGAGAAAGCTTTCCTAACAAGAGACGAGGAACACTCCAGGCAGGAAGGGCAGCAGGTATGGGTATCCTGTAGCAGGACCCTGAATAAAGCCAGCACTGTCAGAGCGCAAGAGATGAATGAGCACATGGCTGGAGATGAGGTCGAGGAGACAAGAAGGGGCCAGATTCTGCAGATTTCAGAGGCCTGAGTAGGGATTTGCTCATATACTATTCTACAGGTAATAGGAAGCAATTGAAAGGGTTTAAGCAAAGGAAAAACAGGGATGTCAACAGGAGGCAGGCGTGTGTTTTGGAAACAGTAATGTGGCTGTCTTGTGGCTGTCTTGTGCAGACTGGATTAGGCAATCTCAAGGGCAGGCCTTGAGACATTAGCTGGGACATCCAGGTGAGGGATGACAGAGATGACAGCCTGGACTCAAATGGTGGCAGGAAAGATGAAAAGAGTAGAAGTGCAGGATAAATAGCCCCAAAGCAGAAGAAACAGCACTAATAACAGACTGCCCATGGTATGTGAGAAAAAATAAGGTGTCGAGATGGCCACCAAAGTCTGGACTTGGGCGCACCATGGGTGGGCCAGTTGTCAAAGTAGGGAGGTCTTCATATCTCAAGGACCGTTGGGTCTGAGGTTTTCTAAAATGAGAATGATTTTAAATCAAATATAAGATCTTTTTTATCCCCAAATAATCGATATATTTCTCAAGCCTGCCAAATATTTGTGTATCTTTATAAAGCTATATACCTTTTAAATCTTCTCGAATTACTAAAGACCAAACCTATTCCACTATCATTTTCTCGTGTTCTTCATTTTCATCAGAACAGTCACAAAATACTGACAATAATCTTCTATTTTCATTTAAAATGCTTTTCCAAAAAATTATTTTCTATCAGTAGCTATATCCCAAAGAGGCATTTCAGGAAAAGCTGTCAAAAACATACTGTGCCACTTTCAGCTATGTAAGGAAAGAACAACCAAATGACTTTTTAAAGGTTTAACTTCATATCTGTCTGTTCCTCAAAGAAAAATAACTTCTTTCTTAAGTAGGATAAAAACACTTTTAAAAAATGCTTCACCCAGTGCCAATGCTTTAGAGTAAATAATTTTTCAACAGTTCTTTAGGGACCTCTTAAATAAAATATGATAGCCCATACCAAAAAGACCCTTAAAATCATTAAAAACTAATACATAAATTCCCTGCTTAAACTTTTTAAGAAAAATACCATTTGTTGAGTATCTACCAAGAACCAAATAAATCATAAACATTTACTCGTTTAATCCTGATAATTTTAAGAAGAGATTGTAAAAATGAATAAAGGAAAACCTCATTCAAAATGGACTCAGTGGACTGACTACCAGCCTGTGAACCAAAGGGTCACTGGTTTGATTCCCAGTCAAGGCACATTCCTGGGTTGCAGGCCAGGTCCCCAATGGGGGGTACTTGAGAGGCAACCACACATTAATGTGTCTCTCCCTCTCTTTCTCCCTCCCTTGCCCTCTCTAAATATGAATAAATTTTAAAAAACGGACTTGTGAGCCATGAGGAAAGGCTCTCATGCACACATCACCCACTGTAACTTACACTATAGATTCCAGCAAGAAGAAGCTTAGTTTATATACCTATACAGGAAGAAGGAAGGTTTTCTCCTTGCCCCATAATAACTCAGTCAATGAGAAGCTGCCACAACCCAAAACTCTCACGTTCCTCCAATAAACTCTTGTTCAAAACCATCCCTACCATCATCCTCCCTTCCTCTATAAAAAGCATGTTCTTCCCACTGTTCCCCAGACTTGCATGTGGTTCACCATAGTTCACTTGTCCCAAGTTGCACTTCTTCTACTACTGCCAAATAAACTCAATTTTTCAGGTTAAACCACTTATCATTCTGTTTTAAAAGTGGACACAATATTATCTATTACAATATTATCTATTACTGCTTCATAAGCAAGAAAGTCGAGGCTTATTAAAGTTACACAGCCAGTACAGTGGCAAAAACAAAGTTCAAGTAAAGTCTGATTCTAAGAGCACTCTGTACTTCTTTTCAAATATCAAGAGAAGTCATTCTTCAGAAAGAATAACTAAAAGTCTGGACTTCTAAAAGATAAAATTTACCCTGGGCTCAAGGCAAAACCATGGCCCAATACCCAAGGCCCAGACTATTGATTTATCTGCCTGCCCCTGTGCACCAGGCCTGAACATGCGTTTCCACATCTTGCTTTATAAAGTCCTCATTGTCAAGTAGATGCTGTGTTAGAGGAAAGTTTCTTTTTAAACATAGGGTTCAGTTATGCATATGAAAATCAGTAGAAAAATAAGATTCTGGTTGTGAATATGCCACATGAATTTCTACTCTATAAAGTGAGCTACCATGCAAATGCAGCTTTGTCCTTAATCATTAATTTACAACTAATAACTTTAGCAAAGTAGCAAGAACACATCCTTCTGCATTTTGAGGGAAATCCACGGGCATTCTCTGGAGGCTCCAACATCAGACCCACATTTGTCTCAGACGTCCAGACTCAAAACACAGCTGTCATATTTGACTTTCCCCTGTGCTTCACAACTTTGGACTTTATGTCAAAAATGCAATGGAAGAAAGTCAGCATTAGGGCTTGCGAGAACAGTGAGGGTTCACAGTTCAATTCTGGCTTGAAGTGGACAGTAAGATGAGAAAAGTACTCATACGCAGAAAGGCGGACCTGTCAGTTAACTACTAACAATGTAATCACCTGGTGCACAGAAGCCTCGACCACTCATTATCCACTGACACACACCCCTCACCTTGAAGGGAGGAACAGAGAGCTGGGAGACGTAAGTCATACCTCACACTCACTCCTCACCACCCAGACATTTTTCTTTTTTTCTACTTCAGGAACTGATTTTCTTCTGTTCTCCTCTTCAAGAACAGAGTCCTGGTCTTCTTCCTCATCCTCCTGCCCTACCCTTCTGAACAACTCTGTTCTAAAGATACATGGGGCAGAACAAGGTAGGTGGCCACATGGGAGGATGGCGGGTGGGTAGTTTAAAGGAAATATCAACACGTGGGAGTGGGGAAGTTTAGCACAGTGTGTCGCAGCCCAGTAGGGTGAGGGAAGTGTCTTCACAGGTGGTAGAATGGCACAGAGCAGGGAATGGATGAATCCAAAGGAAGGTGTTGAGGGCATCCACCTGGGGGAATCAGCTGAAGCCCAAATGGGGTCAGGAGAGTACCTCCTTGATGTGTAGTCTGGTGCAAGTATAAAAGCATAGTTTTAGGGTAAGGAAGGCATCCCCTATGGACAGGTGGCCCAGTGATGTGTGCAGAGCAAACGAGCGTGAAGAAGGTGCCCAGGAAGACACTGACCAGAAGAGGGGAACCTGAGCGGGACGAGTCAGCAGCAGCAATGAGAAAATGACTATATACAGGGGAATTAAGCAAATAAACTAATATACTCAGGATAACAGGAGCTCTGACATTTCTTACTGTCAAAGACTGAGATTCAAATATATAAAGGGGAAAAACTAGAGTGAATCTATGGGATCAGGCTGGAATTGGAGGTATCACTATGAATTCAGGGATTTGAAGATATAGAGATTGATATAAGAGGTCTGTCTAGAAGGTATCCAGCCATATAATATGAAAAGATAGAGACTTTTATTGAAGAAGATACAAATTACAAGAAACACTGTACACAGGACAATGATGCCACAGACCCCTTTAAAGCAGGTACCTTGGGACCTCACACAGTTCTCCCTATCGCTGTCAGCTGCGACAGTACAAAATCCCTTCCCTTTCAAAGGTGATTTTAGTTTTGAGAAAAGCCAGAAGTTGCAGGGTACCAAATCTGGGCTGTAGAGGGGCTGAGTCACCTGGCTGATTTGATGTTTCACAAAAAAACTCTGCACAAGAAGTGATGCATGAGTGGGCATGTTGTCATGATGAAGCTGCCAGTCAGCAGTCGCCCATAGCTGCAGACTTCTGATTCATCGGAATCGTTTCTGCAGAGGAATGTTAAAGCTTAACTCAAAATTTGATGCAGATTTCTAGTTGTACTTGCCCATTTTAAATGCGATGGCTACACAGTACCCATGCTCACAGAATGGCATCTATTGCCCCCACTGACTAGTATAGAAGTTGTCATTGTTCACACATGTGCATTCCAGTCCACTCTCCTTGGCTGCCAGGTTACATCGATGTCAAGCAAACTGTTATTATATTAAAATAGCTGGACTTTTTCCGGACAGACCACGTGTGTATATATATATATACAGTGTGCGGCAAAAGCAGGTTTACAGTTGTGAGTATGTGAAACATAGTTTATTCTTGTATTATTACTTATTAATTATTGTACTATTTTCTATACGAACAACTGTAAACCTACTTTTGACCCACCCTATACATATACGTATATATATTATATACAGTGATATAAAGCATATGTGTATATAAATACACACTGTATAAATTTGTGTATTTGTAGGTGCCTGTATATGAATGTATAAACAGTTATTCCTTAGTTCTGTCCACTGACAGGACCTAGAAGCAATGACAACCTAATAGCAATGAACACACTTAATCACCAAAATGAAAAGAACCAGAGCTCTCTGGAGAAATTACTGATTCAAGGTCTGGGTCAGGGAGAGTACAAGCTGAGCCTAAAACATCTTAGGCCAGAAAATACATTAGTGTTCAAAGAATAAGAGAGAAATATCAAAAAGACACCAAAATCAACTTGATGGTGGGCTCCTACCAGCCAAATTAGAGTCAATTTAAGCACCAAAATAATGGCAGAAATGAATTAAAATCTAATGAATAAAATAAGGAGTAGTAAGTCCATATTGACGGAGAGAGGGAGAGAGAGAAGGGAAGCTTTGGTGAAAAATATGGCATTTATAGCTTAGAATTACCTCTTTATAAAACATTTATTAATTTCAAAAAATTTGTAACTTTACAGTGGAGAAACCTGGCAGGCACCATTTTAATCAAGAGATCAAAGTTATCATCAGAAATGGAACTAATCAAAATCAAGTGCTATCTGACAGGATGCCACAAGAAGAAAAAATATCACTTCTGTAATATTTCCTCAAAGATGCATAGCCAGAATCTAATCATGAGGAAATATCAGACAAACCCAAAATGAGGGACATTTACAAAATAACTGGCCTGTAATATTCAAAGTGTCAAGCTTGTGCAAGTCCTGGTAAGGCTGGGAAACTGGTCCAGAGAGAGGAGACTGGAGAGGCAGGACAACTAAATGCAACACCCACGTGTTCTCAACTGGATCCTTACTCTATAGAGGGCATTATCAGGATAACTGGTGAAACCTGATGGGGGCTCAAAGCTTGGATGGCAGTAATGTATGAGTGTTAAATTTCCTTCTTTGAATGGTTGTACCATAGTTGTAAAGCACGTGTTATTGTCTATAGAAAATACATATAATTTTGGGGTGATAAGGCATGAGGCTGGAAACTTACCCTCTACTTTAGGAAAAAAAATTTCTTAGTACTGTACTTAAACTTTTCCATAAGTTTGATATAGTTTCAAATTTTTTTAAATGTACTTTTAAAAAGAAGAATGCTTTCAATCTATAACACTAAGAGAGCACAGGGAAATGAAGCAGTCATTAAAAAAAGCCATCAGCAAATAAGTCCATAGTCCAAATAAAATATTCCCCATGAAATAGTTTAAATTCAAATGAATACTGAAATGCCCCCTAAGTAGCAGCTTTAATCTCAGTAGCAAAAGGTAATTATGATAAACAAAGATCAAATATGCTTTAAAAGAGCAAAGCATGTTAGTGGAAAGAATCCTTTGGTTCAACCTCAAAATGCAACAAGTCTCTGGTTTTAGGAACAAAACGATGAACACTTGCAGGAGTGGGGCAGGGTGGGGGCGGGGTGGATGTTTTACAGGGCAGGAGATGGGTACCGGTAGCCAGTCCTTCCTTGGAACTCTGGTGGCCCTCAGAGTGTGAAGTCTTCACAAGAGTCTCCAGTGGAACTTAAGTGCTATTCAGTGACAGTTTCTTTTGCTAAATCAATCTAAAAATCAGGGTACTCGGTTCCCTTTTCAGAGTTCAACACTTCTATTATCCACCAGGCACCTCTAATGACAGATGTAGCAGGATTTAGTGCTGCCTCTAGACAGGTTCCACTACAGGACAGTTTGAGAGCATAAACAATCTGAAGGCTTCTCAGCCAGTTCTTTAATGAGGCAAAAAATTTAATAAGGTGTCTACTTTCATAATAAAGAATTCAACATGGCCATAAAAGTGGTCTTTATACAACAGGATATAATGAATACGAGTTCTTGTCTGCAGGGGAACTCACTGAGATGCAGTGTGGCTTCTGCAGCAAAGGCTTCTGGTAAATGTCGGACTCAACTCTCTGCAGCCTCAGCCTGGCTGACTGCCCAGAAAAGTGGAATGCCACCCAAAGACAAACGCCATGCCCCCAGGAAGGAGGTTAATGAATGTATAGAGTTTGATAACTGACAGATGTTATCTGTTAACTTAACGATGCACTGATTGGTCTTTCTGGTGGTCCACAGTGACTATATGCCATATGATTTTACTATTAATCCCCTATAAAAAAGAGACCCTGTCCTGGCAGGAGGTGGAATTATTCCCAGCCAGCCACCACCGGGAGCAGCTGCCTTGCCCGTGTATGCGAGTTTCTCCTATTAAAGCTCTTATGAATTTGAATAAGGCTACCTGTCAATTCTTCAGAATTGATCCTAAGTTTAAACTTTTGGGGATTTCCCCCAACATAGGCCGATCTGTGTGCTTTATACAGTTTTATTCACTGATAATCATCTGCTGACTGACTCCAGGAAGAAAACAAATGTACTCCTTTCTTTTGTGAGAGTATACAGGATCTGGCACAAATAATGCCCCTGTTTTATTACAAAATCTTTTATTACAAAGTCATAAGCATGTAATTCTGTAACACAGCAATATCACACTCAGGCATACCACATGACATTTAGGTATGATGTTCACATTAAAACTATAAATTATTACATCCGTGTTATTATCCTACCAACACTCGCGCCAGTGTTGCTTCCACCAGACCTGTCTATTCACACCAGTACAAATTCACCCAATAGTGACGGAATACCACGGGTAACGTTTGGCAACCAAATTGATTAAATTCAAAGATTACCTTTATAAATCAGTATCAAGAGCAAAGAAATTATTTGAAAGTATATATTGTAAACTATTTGTTACAGAGTGGTATTTTTATTAAAGAGCATGTGGACACTTCAGTTACTGAAACTGCCTCACAAAATGTCCGTTTCTTAGAAAGAGGGCCCGTTTATCCTCAGTGAAAGTTTCATGGCTCACTGAAAATGTTATTCTTTAGGATCAAAGCATCCAAATGCCTAAATATTAAACTGTGATATAATGATAGTAAATCCCATCTAAAATAATAAGAACTGACTAAAGTAAATTGATTTGGTTTTCCCTCTTCTGATATTGATATCCATACTTAGGTCACGAATTACCTTGGTGGGAATGAACAGATCTCTCATAAAGTTTAAAAAATTCAGACGTTAGTTCCGCTGACATATAAGCAACATCCCCCAGCACAGAAATACTCCCTGAAAGTAAGTTAAGCACTTTGAAAGCTGTGTTCCTCTTTAGGCCATTTAGCTAGTTAATGCTTCAGAGGTTTAGAAAATTATTACTCCAGTATACTAAACGATAGCTCATACTGGACAGACTGGACCTGATTACACGACTTTCTAAAAGATGCCTAATGTGAGTGGGAGATATAGCATACTATATAACTGAATTTTTAAATACCAAATGTCTGATGATATGCTGAGAAAAAAATAGAATAGGAAAGAAAAGACTACAAAATAAGGAAAAGTACAGAGGATAAAGAGATTCTGAAGGGGCCAACAACTTAGGTCGGAAGAACCCTCCAGACAGAAAAAACAATCCTTCAAACCAAAAAGTCTACATTGCACTATTTGCCTAGAGCAAAATGAGGGAAGGGGGAAGCAGGTGGCAGAGTACAGGCAAGTGCCAACTGGTGAAAGACCTCTAATGATATACCAGTGAAAAGATAGGAGGCGCCCTACTAACAGAATATCAGACAAATTTTAGCTGGGAAAGAGCAAGTATAAAAAAACTAAACAGCAGACGAAGATGGTGGAGAAGTGAATGGAAGTTACACTGATCTCCCAGGACCAATCTGGGATTATAACTAAATTGTGGAGAAATCACCCAGAACAAACAACTGAACAATAGCGAGACAGAAGCCTTAGAACCTTGGACAGACAGAAGAATCAGTTCAACACAACCTGTCTGGTAAGGAGTACAGCGGAGATGCGAGAAGGCTGGCTGTGCACCCTCAGGTGGCAGCACCAGAGGGATATTTAAGCAGCAAGTTGGATCCCCTCAAGAAGAGTGGACTCTAAACCATAAGCAGGGACTCCAAGCTTACAGCACCGGAGCACAACAGGTACACAGATAACCACCAGCTGCAAAAAGCAGCAGGGCTGCTCTCTGCCAGAGACGGGTGGGCTGGAGACCGAAAGAGCTGTTTAAAGGGCCAACGCATAAATTTTCACTTGCAGCCACTTACCCTGGAGTCCGGCAAAAGCGGGGACAGAGTGGCCTAAAGATGCCTGAAGAGAAACTGGGGACGGAGGATTTGGGGAGAGAACTGAGAAAGTAGCCACTGGGAGCCTGGTGCTGAGTCATCCCCCACATGACAGCTGCCATCTTGCTCAGGCAGATCACTTGCCTCTGAGCAGCAGCCTGAGGGGAAACATTAGCCCCGCCCCAAGGTGCTTCAGTGTGACTGCTGAGTGCAGAGTGACTGGATTAACAACTGAAGGAAACAGCCACAGACAGCAGATCCCCGGAAGGCTTGAACCGCCTTCCTAAGGTGAGATGGGGTCAACATCTCACATCACCAGAGGTTGAACCCAGAAAGAAAAAGCAGAAAATACTAGAGGCTACCAAGATGAAATCCACTGTTGTCTTCTCCATGATTTGCAATATTTTCTTTACTACATAGCTTTTTAACATTCATTTCTTGTCCATCAAATTGGTGCATATTAAGTAGACTAGATTTTATACTATAGTTTATTTCTCTCCTTTCTTATAATAGTCTTAATCTCTTTATACCCTTATTAATACTGGCTCATTTGCTGTTGGTAGTAGGATGGCAAGGGGGAGTTATTTTTGTGGTCATGGGTTTGTTTCCTGGGCTTTGTGGTTTTGCTCAAGCATTCAAACAATGGGAAGACAAAGAAACAACCCCCAATAAAAGGAAAGGAGGAATCCTCAGAACAACTACGAAATGAAATAGAGGCAAGTAAACTGTAGGCCACTGAGTTGAAAACAATGATTATAAGGAAGCTCAATGAACTCAGTGAGCTCAGTGAGAATTGCCAAAAACTAAAGGGAAATTAGGAGGAACTTACTGCAAACCATATGAGCATGAAAAAGGATGTAGAAACTTCCATCAAGAGCCAAGAGGAAATGAAGAACACAATTTCTGAATTGAGTTCACAGTAGAAGGAATCAAAAGCAGGCAAGATGAAGGAGATGATCAAATCAGCAAGCTGGAGGCCATGGTAGAAAAAGAATCCCGGAAAGAGCAAGAAAATGAACAAAGGCTCAAAAACAATGAAGACAGGTTAAGGAAAATGCAGGATAACATGAAACGTAATACTATCCATATAATAGGAATACCAGAAGGAGAGGAAGAGGAGCGAGGGATAGGAAACCTATTGGAAAAAGTAATGATGGAAAACTTCCCTAATTTGAGGAGAGAAAAAGTCACACAAGTCCAGGAAGCACAGAAGGTTCCAATCAAGAGGAACCCAAACAGACCCACTCCAAGACACATCATAATGAAAATGGCTGACAGTAAAGACAAAGAGAGAATCTTAAAGGCAGTAAGGGAGAAACAGAAAGGAACACAGAAGGGAGCCCCAGTAAGGCTGGCAGCTGACTTCTCCACAGAAACAAGCCAGAAGGGAATGGCAAGAAATATTCCAAGTCATGAAATGCAAAGGCCTACAACCAAGACTACTCTCCCCAGCAAGGCTCGCAATTAAAATGAAGGCAAAATAAGGAGTTTCTCAGGTCAAAGAAGGCTAAAAGAATATATCTCTACCAAAGCAGCACTGCAAGATATCCTAAATAGACTGCTTTAAGAAGATGAAGAAAAAGAGTTAGAGAGAGAGAGGAACACAAGTACAAAGGGAAAAAATGAATAAGTGCTTATCAATAATAGCTTTAAATGTAAGGGATTAAATGCTCCAATTAAAAGACACAGAGTAGATGAATGGATAACAAAACAGGACCTTTACATATGCTGCCTACAGGAGACCCACTGCAGAACAAAAGACCTACACAGACTGAAAGTAAAGGGTTGAAAAAAAATATTCCAAGCAAATGGGCAGGAAAAAAAAGCCAGGGTAGCAATACTTATATCAGACAAAATAGACTTCAAAACAAAGGCCATAAAAAGAGACCTAGAAGGACACTTCATAATACTCAAAGGAAGAATCCATCAAGAAGACATAAACATTGTAAACCAATATGCACCCAACATAGGAGCACCTAAATATATCAGGAAAATCCTGGAGGACTTCAAGAAAGATCTAGACAGCAACACACTTATAGTAGGGGATTTTAATATGCCACTGTCAACAATGGATAGATCATCCAAACAAAATATCAACAAGGATATTGTGGAATTGAATGATGCATTAGATCAAATGGATCTAACTGATATATATAGAACCTTTCATCCCAAAGAAGCAAACTACACATTCTTTTCAAATGCACGTGGAACAGTTTCAAAGATAGACCACATGATAGGATACAAAACAAGCCTCAATAAATTTAAGAGAATTGAAATCGTATCAAGCAATTTCTCAGACCACAAGGGCTTAAAACTAAAAACCAACCTCCAGGAAAAGACTCAAAAACATTCAAACTCATGGAGAATGAATAGCATGCTATTAAACAATGGATGGGTCAATAAGAAGATCAAAGAAGAAATCAAAAAGTTTCTGGAAACAAATGAAAATGAACATACAATAGCCCAAAGCCTATGGGACACAGCAAAGGCAGTCCTGAGAGGAAAGTTCATAGCAATACAGGCCTACCTGAAAAAGACAGAAACATTTCGAATAAATAACCTAACCCTACATCTACAAAAACTGGAGAAACAACAACAAACAAAGCCCAGAGCGAGCAGAAGGAAGGAAGTAATCAAGATCAGAGCAGAACTGAATGACTCAGAGAGTAAAAGAACAATCCAAGGGATCAATAAATTCAGGAGCTGGTTCTTTCAAAAGATAAAAAAAAATTGACAAGCCTTTAAACAGACTCACCAAGAAAAAAAGGGAGAGAACACAAATAAATAAAATTAGAAAGTACAGAGGAGAAACTACAACTGTTACCATAGAAATACAAAGGATTATAAGAAATTACTACAAACAACTATATGCCAAGAGATTTGAAAGCCTGGGTGAAATGGACAAATTTTTAGAAAAATATAATCTTCCAAAACTGAATAAAGAAGAAGCAAAAAGCCTGAACAGATCGGTAACAGTTGGTGAAACTGAAGTAGTAATCAAAAAACTCCAGGCACACAAAAGCCCTGGACCAAATGGTTTCACAGGGGAATTTTACAAAACATTTAAGGAAGAGCTAACCCCTGTCCTTCTCAGACTATTCAAAAAAATCCAGGAAGAGGGAAGAAGCCCAAACAATTTTTATGAGACCAGCATCATCCTAATCCCAAAACCATATAAAGACAACAAAGAAAGAAAACTACAGACCGATACCGCTGATGAACATAGACGCTAAAATCCTCAACAAAATACTGGCAAACTGCATCCAGCAATACATTAAAAAGGTCATTCACCATGATCAAGTGGGATTCATCCTGGGATGCAAGGATCGTACAATATTCGCAAATCAATAAACATAATATATCACATGAGCAAAAGGAAAGACAAAAAATCACATGATCATATCAATACAAGTGGAAAAAGCAATTGATATGATAAGATACAGCACCCATTTATGATAAAAACACTCAGCAAAGTGGGAATTAAGGGGGCATTCCTCAACATAATAAAGGCTAAATATGAGAAGCCTACACCCAACATCATACTAAATGGGAAAATCTAAAAGCTTTCCCACTAAGATCGGGAACAAGACAAGGATGTTCCCTTTCACTAATTCTATTCAACATAGTATTAGAAGTCCTAGCCACAGCCATCAAACAAGAGAAAGAAATAAACAGCATCCAATTGGAAAGGAGGAAGTAAAATTATCATTGTTTGCAGATGACATGATAGTGTACATAGAAAACCCTACGGACTCCACCAAAAACTACTCGACCTATTAAGTGAATTTGGCAAAACAGAGGGATACAAAGTCGATATTCAGAAATTGAAGGCATTTTTGTGCACCAACAATGAAATATCAGAATCAGAAACCAAGAGGAAAAATCCCATTTACTATAGCAACAACAAAAATAAATTACCTAGGAATATACTTACCAAGGAGGTTAAAGAACTGTACTCAGAAAACTACACAACACTGAAGAAAGAAATTAAGGAAGACACAAATAAATGGAAGCATATACCATGTTTATGGATTGGAAGAATTAATATCATCAAAATGTACATACTACCCAAAACAATTTATAGATTCAATGCAATCCCTATTAAAATACCAATGACATATTTCACAGATATAGAATAAACATTTCAAAAATTTATATGGAATCATAAATGACCTGGAATAACTGCAGTCATTTTGAGAAAGAAGAACAAAGTAGGAGGGATCACAATACCTGACATCAAACTATATTACAAGGTCACATCATCAAAACAGTCTGGTACTGGCATAAGAACAGAGACATAGATCAATGGAACAGAATAGAGAGCCCAGAAATAAACCCAGGTCTCAATGGTCAATTAATGTTTGACAAAGGGGAGAAAAGCAGAAAATGGAGTAAAAAATAGCCTCTTCAACAGATGGTATTGGGAGATCTGGACAGCTACTTGCAAAATAATGAAATTTGACCACCAACTTACACCACACACAAAAGTAAACTGAAGATGGATAAAAGACTTAAATACAAGTCGCAACACCATAAAAGTCCCAGAGGAGAGCACAGGCAGGAAAATCTCAGATATTCCATGCAGGAATATTTTCACCAATATGTCCCCTAGAGCAAGGGGCATAAAGGAAAGAATAAAGAAATGGGACTTCATTAAAATAAGATGCTTCTGCACAGCTAAAGAAAACATCACCAAAATGAAAAGGGAACCAACTGTATGGGAAAATGTATTTGCCAATGATACCTTGGACAAAGGTTTGGTCTCCAAAATACGTAAAGAACTCACACAACTCCACTCCAGGAAGACAAACAATCCAATTAAAAAATGGGCAAAGGACCTGAACAGACACTTCTCCAAGGAGGACACAAAGAGGGCCCAGAGGCATATGAAAGGATGCTCCACATCACTAGCCTTCAGAGAGATGCGAATTAAAACCACAAAGAGATAAGACTTCACACCAGTCAGAATGGCCATTATAAACAAATCAACGAACAACAAGTGCTGGTGATGATGTGGAGAAAAGGGAACCCTAGTACACTATTGGTGGGAATGCACACTAGTGCAGCCACTGTGGAAAACAGTTTGGAATTTCCTTGAAAAACTGAAAATGGAACCAACTTTTGACCCAGTCAAAAAATTCCATTGCTGGGATTATACCCTAAGCAATTCCACTGCGGGGATTATAACCTAAGAATCCTGAAACACCAATTCAAAAGACCCTATGCACCCCAGGGTTCATAGCAGCACAATTTACAATAACCAAGCATTGGAAGCAACCTAAGTGCCTGACAGTAAATGTGTGGATCAAAAAACTATGGTACATTTACACATTGGAATACTATGCAGCAGAAAGAAAGAAAGAGCTACTACCCTTCATGACAACATGGATGGAACTGGAGAGCATTATGCTAAGTGAAATAAGCCAGGTAGTGAAAGGTACCATATGATCTCACCTATAAGTGGAATCTAATCAACAAAATAAACAAGCAAGCAAAATATAAGCAGTAAAACTGAAATAAAATACAAACTGAGCAGTAACCAGAAGGGAGGAGGGAAGGGGATAACAGGAGAAAAGTAGGGGAAGGGTCATCAAGGAACATGCATAAAGGATGCATCGACAAAGCCAAATGGGGGAAGGGTTGAGGGTGGGTGGTGGGGATGGGTGGGGCTGGGGAAAGTAGTGGTGGAAAAATGTTGACAAAAATAAAACCAATAGACAGGGGGAGGCTAAGAACAATATAGGAAATTAAGAAGTCAAAGAACTGATATGTAGAACCCATAAACATGAACTAAGAGGTGTGGGGATGATGGGATGGGGTACAGGGCAGAGGGGATAAAGGGGGGGAAAATGGGACAGCTGTAATAGCATAATCAATAAAATATACAAAAAAAGACTAAACAATTAAAAAGTGACCACCGACAGCTCTAAGTTGGGAGACATTATTTGAGAGCTATCAAGAAGGATGTGTACAGTTAATAACTGTTTGGCTAGGTTCGGGGGTAAATTAGAAAGCAATAAAGGATGTCTCTAGGATTCTAGATTTATTGACTTACATTACAGAGTGAGGGACTGAACAATAGGGAACAAAGAGGAGCTCAGTTTTAATGACTAAGTGAAATTAAAGAGTAAGAAAAATAAGAGCATGACTGCTTCCACTGATTTGGGAGGTCGCTTATTCCCTTCAATCAACAAAATGTTAGTAACTATCAGTGAGGCACTGGTGAGCTACACAAGCACAGTTTCAGGGGAATGTGGCTGCATGTAGATGCCAGCTGGTGAGGTAGGATAAGTAGACGGCAGGTGAGGAAATACTGTAGCCTCAAGAAATATGGAAGCTACTAGTGGCCTCTGGCCAGAAGAGAACAAGATAAGAAACTATACGGTTAAAGAAATACATGCAATGACAGTGCAAAGTAATATTCTGGGCTGAGTCTTGGTACAGAAGAAGGGTGATAGTAGGAAAACTAGTGAAACTTGAATAAAGACTCCGGTTTAGTGAATACTGACATACCTTTATTAATTTCTTAGTTCTGACAAATGTCCTGTTATCATAAAAGATATTAATGTTAGGAGAAACTGCATGAAGGGTATACAGAACTATCTCTGTACTGTTTGCAACTTTTCTCTAAATCTAAATTATTCCAAAATAAAACTGTACTTACAAAAAATACTAGAACCAGGCATTCCGACAATACCCCCCATTCCACAAACTGAAGTTTTAATGTTCAGAACTTTCTAAATTTATTTTTAAAAAGTTGTCTGACTATAATACAATTGCATACTAATTATAAAAATTTGTAATATATAAGTATAAACTTTTTTAAACAGATTTTATTTTTTATTTTTAGACAGAGAGGAATGGAGGGAGAAAAAGAGGGAGAGAAACATCAATATGCAGTTGCCTCTCACGCACCGCCCCCTACCAGGGACCTGGCCTGCATCCCAGGCATGTGCCCTGACTGGGGAACCGAACCAGCGACCATTTGATTCGCAGGCCGATGCTCAATCCACTGAGCTTCACCAACCAGGGATAAAAATGTATACTTTTTATCTCACGACTTAGAGATAACAATTAACATCTTGCTTTCTATTAGTGGATAGGTGATTTGTTTTCAACAGACATTGAGACTAATTCTCTGGGTTCTCTTTTTCTCTTAATATTGGTCATAAGCTTTCCTTTTGAAGAATTTTCCCTAAAAGTTCTTCAAAAGCACTGAAGTGATGACACAGTTGTCTACACATAATTTTACCACAATATTTTAGTGATTCCAAATTTGTTGGACATTTATATTACTTACAACTTTTCTCCATTTATAAAAAGTACCATGAGTGTCATATGCATAAACTGAATGCTCATGCTTATTTCGTTAAGAGAAATTCCAAAAAGTGGAATTCCTGAGTTGAAGTAAATGTTAATTTAACACTTCTGATAAATACTATCAATATGTCCTCCAAAAAAATACAGCTAACCTGTACTCCCAGTACCACTGACAGTCAGTCTTTCCCTTCCCACCAGCAAAGGATATTAACATTTTTTAAATCATTATTTTGTAGCTTAAAAATTGTTCATCATTACTTTTAAATTTGTATATCTTTGTTTCCTAATGAGACTAAATATATTTAATACATTTATTTTAGTCACTTTTATTTCCTCTTCCATGAATTACCTGCTCATGCCCATTGCCTGTTTTTGCACTGAGATCTTATGGTGTCTGATTATTTCTTCTTACTCCTTTATATGTTATGGGCCTTATGTCAGTTGTAGTTGTGGCAAATATGTGCTAGTTTGTTTGCTATTTCCATTTTAATTTTGTTTAATATAATTATTATAATGTTTGTTGTATAGAGTTTAGTTTTGATGTGTATACATCTCATTTTCCTTTATAATTTCTTCTACTGTTTTTATGTTTATAAAGCCCTCACTGCCCAGTCAACCAAATAATAGCTTTAGTGAAAAGGAGTACTTAAAATTTAGAAGGAGCAAAGCCAGATCACTTGTCCAACTGAAGAAATCAGTTGTTTTTATTTTGGAGACTTCAAATGTAGAGGTCTGGAATTACCTACTGATTGACAATACCAATTCTACAAATTTAAACAAACATAATTCTTAACAAATAATAGTTACCGAGATAAGCCTTCTCTTAAGGGTATCTATGACAGTTGTTAATTATTTTTAATTACCAGGTTAGCTCAAAGAGTTTCCAAAAGAAACAAAAAGGATTAATCTCAGGGCATAGCTAGATCAAGAAAATCTAGTTTAGGCAGGTCCCAAGGAGACAGAGGCTATATTAGACACCATTAATATTTTAATTGTTAGTAGTTACTTTCCCCATGTCATTTGTAAGCAAGATTCCGGGTTTTTTACCTTTGTCTTAATAGCTACAAAGAAGGGAGATGTTAAAGTAGAAAGTATACAAGAAAATAGAAAGTGCATAGGCTTTTAGAACTTGCTAAGTGGGGGTTCAAATCCTGGATCCATCACCAGCTAATAAACTTTACCCTAAATAAATCAGATGGTCTCTCAAGGCTTCATCATCTGAAACAAAGGGGTTAATGTTAGTGACACAGACTGATCATTCAATAAATTGTTTTGTAATGATTTCCAAAACAATACCTTGCTTGTTATAAAACCACTACCAAGAATTGAGTTTTTTCAGTATAATTTTCTGTTAGCATATAAATATATATGTGTACATAGCTTTTAATTTTTCTTTTGTTATTATTCTGAAGACATAGGATAAATGTCTAAATCTCTTTTATTTTGCAAATAGCCTACAGAAAAGACTAAACTATTTCCAGGAACTAAAAGAAGAAAATATCCATTTTAATACTAGGACAACTAGGACAATAGGCAATTTAAGGAATAGTTCCCCTTATGCAACTAAAAGTGGTAAAAATATAAGTTACCTCAAAAACCCTCCAGTAATTCAAGTGGCACTTCAACTAACCATTTGTAACATTTCTATATACAAACCAAATCTCATCCTTCTAAACACTGAGCTATTTCTGTCCTACAGCTGGGAAAACAACAACAACAACATCAGATCTGGAGAAGAATACACCACAGGGTGAAACTTTTGAGAATGAAACACTAACTATAAAACAAGTATGAAAATGGAAGAACGGCAAAAAGTTACTTTCCATTAAAACTATTTAAGATAAACATGTAACTGGATGTAATTACACTATAAAAACTAAATTATAAAAAAATCTTAGTTTTGGAGACGGAACATTTTTTTTAATCCTCACCCAAGGATGTGTTTGTTGATTTTAGAGAGGAAGGAAGGGGGAGAGAGAGACAGACATGATGTGAGAGAAAAACATCGACCAGCTGAACCCTCTTGTACCCGCCCCAGCCGAAAATCAAACTCACAACCTTCTGGTGTATGAGACGACGCGCCAACAAACTGAGCCACCCAGCCAGGGCTAAACATTTCTAAATGGTTGGCCTAACTCTGCCTTTCCTTTTGTTGGATCAGAGCTTCGACCATGGAATAACAGAATCTCAAACAATTTACATTACTGTGAATATATAGCAGCAGGGAAGAACCAACAACATAATAAATCACAACCTCTCTTTGAGAAGAAAATAAATGTTTTAAAAACACCTGCTGTTAGGGCCAGGTACAGTCCAAATTTATTTCTGGAATTCCAGAGTTGCACACCTGAAGTATATTTCGATGGAGTTGAACATCAAGTTACATAATTATCAAATTACCACATTCTATTTTGCTTTTTTAGCAAAGAACATGATCAGACTGGGGTGATAGCAAGAGAAAATAAAAGAAATTTAAAGCAGCATATTTTTCTTATAGTAGATTTTTATTTTAAAAATCACTTAGGTAGAAGGCCACAAATTTTCAATACTGTGTCCCAAGGCTAAGCAATATAAAATGATATCTAAAACCATAAATTACTTTTTCTCATTTTATTCAAGGTATTTTTCGTTTTGTCCATTATTAAAAAGGAAAACCTTACTCAACAAATACTTAAGGTACTTTAAAAGATCATAAAAGAAAAATCATCAAATTTATGTGCTTTCTTCCCATGGAGAACAGCACAAATGTTAGATATTCAACTACATTTTACAAAAAGTTTAATAACAGTTGTCTCCTTATAAGGCAATAATCACAAAATATATGGAATATATATTCCCAGGAAATGGCATCTGCATTTTTAATTTAAATTTAAAGCATCTGAGAATTAGTTGAATATTCAAAAGCTGTATTAATAACCATCATAACGGATATTCATGTTAGAGCAAATGTAAAATCTCCTGTAAAACATGATTTCAATAAAAGAGTAAAAATGCTATCATTAGAACAGTAAAACAACCTGGGAAAAGCTTAAGTGAAGAATTATACATAAATTAAGTAGGACTTATTTTCTTGTTCACAGGGAATGTTTACAAATCAAAAGTTGTTTTACTTAAAAGCTTTTATGAGCTTCAAACTTTTTCTTGATGTATATGTAGGGTGGGGCAAAAACAGGTTTATAGTTGTTTGTCTGGAAAATAATACAATAGTTAATAAATAATAATAAAAGAATAAATTCTGTGTTTTGCGTACTCACAGCTACAAACCTACTTTTGCCCCACCCTAAATTTGAAAATCTTAGGTGACACTGACTGATAAAGTCTACAGAAGAATATGTAGCACACTGTAAATAAGTAATACTATTATTATAGACTTAAATTAATAAAACTACAACAACTAAAGTTATCTAATAAAAGCTTCATTTAAAAGTTGCTCATTGTGAACTAAACTATAAAGGGTGCCAGTAATTACCGTGACTCAGAGGAGCTGCACCATCCCCAGGCCTTTCTTCTTCAGCGTGCTCCTACAATACAGAAAACGTGGTTTAGAGCATATTTTTGGATAATTGTGTGTGACACCAAAAACTAACTTTCCTGTTTGCAGGAAGCCATGAGAAGCACTGTGATGAAGGGGACAATATATCAGCAGCCGGTGCCTGCCAGGTGGGTGAACAAACCCCAGGAGGGGCATACCGCAACCCATTCAGACATGGGAGGAATCATTTATTACTGCTGTGGGAGAAAAATAACCTTTCCTCCTACCCCTCCAAGTTCTTCTGGCAAGACTAAAAACCCAATTGATATGAGCAGATTAATTGGAGAAAATGGCCAAGTTTATTATGTATGTACATATAAGGGTTCCATAAAATATGAGACCCAAGGACAGATAGGGCAGTTAAGGCATATATACCATCTTTGGATAAGGAGAAAAGGGTAGAGGGATTGTGGTTTGGGAATTCAAAGGGCCAGAAGGCAATTCAAATGGAGACAGAACAGTAAAAGTTTGGTAAATAAACGTTTGCTGGGCCATCTCTAATAAGGAACACACAGAGGATTTTGTTCAAAGGGGCCTTGCTAGGTTCCTCCCTATCTATCACGCCAGTTCATATTAAATCACAGTCATATGTGATAATAGCTCACTTTCCAGAGCAGGCCCTCTGTCTAAAGTTTGGGGGGCTGTTGGGGGAAAGTCAAAGGCTTTTCCTGAGTCTTTTGTTTCTTGAAAATAATCAGGCATGTTTTGGGGTGGAAAACTCCATTACTCATTGCTGTCTTAATTCTTTGTTGGCTAAAATACAAAAGGTAAGGTTCACTGACACTTGACATTGACAAGAGCACTTTCCTAACAGGATCCCTGGGTCTGACAATCATGCGGAAGACAGGCTAACAGAAGAGGTACGTTCACAACAGAGTCAAGTCCTCCTTCCTACCTTTGCTTTCAGCATACCAGGCCCCACTACAGTTTACAAGGCTCAGTTAAAATAACATTATCTAATTTTAGCCAAACTGACCTTCACAGAATGGACAAACGACTTCAAAGATTCCTGGGAAGAAACTATACAGACCAAGCATGAAGGTCAATACAAGCAACCAACAAGAAGATGGCAGAGCTTCTCTCCATGGAGCAAGCAACTCATCGGGCACACTCCCGCAGCAGTCTTGAAGGAAAGTTCACCATTTAGCAAAAACTAGGGGAATCATTTCTGTTCTGAAAGATACTCACAGTAGCAAAGAGCATTTGTTAATCCAGACAGGTGTTTTATTTACATAATTTTGTGGCCATAAACAATGTATGCTCCTTACAAAAACTCAAGATAACTGTACACTTAAAAATTGGGGAACCATTTCCCAATTTAAAAATCTTCCAAACGAAGGGTTTGCTGGGCTTTGAACTTACTTAAAAAAAAAAAAATTATTTATTTTATTTTTGGACAGAGGGGCAGGGAGGGAGAAAGAGAGGGAAAGAAACATCAAAGTGTGGTTGCCTCTCGCGTGCCACCCACTGGGGACCTGGCCCGCAACCCAGGCATGTGCCCTGACTGGGGAATCGGACCAGTAACCCTTGGGTTCACAAGCCAACACTCAACCCACTGAGCTACACCAGCTGGGGCTGAACTCACTTTTGGAAATATAAATATGTGATACTTTTTATTAGTTCCCAGGAAAACTGATTATCATCAGAGAAGGTGAAAATTCAGCAGCTGAAATATATAAAAACCTTCATATTATTGATGGATGACACTGAAAAATGAGTACTGTCATTCAGTAATTGTGGCCAACAACCATCTCCTCAGTTCATCCCTCTATATCTTTGCAACAGGTCTTTTTGAGCTATGACTGGGGTGACTGACTGTCCCAGTTTGCTCAGGACTGACCCGGATGGACACAGCATTGAAGTCCCACACCTGGGAGACCCCTCAACTCTAGAAAAGCCAGGAAGGTCAGTCATCTTAGCTATGACATTCATTGAAACCAAACCTAAAAAAATAGAGTTCAGACAACGGTAACAAAAAGCTTTGAATCAGGTTTTCAAAAAAGAATCATGCATATTAATATTTTGGTGAGAGCAAATACCTTTAATAAAATAAATATTATTAATTTCATTTTTATATTATACTATTTTACTTTCTTTTTTAGTCCATGCCTTTTTTAGGCTTTAAGGTGCAAAGCAAATTATATAATTTTTAAATTAAACAAATAAACCACATATATGAAGATAAAATAATAGCTTATTTATTGATGGGTAAAGCAAGCCAACAAGTTTTAAAATGACCGCATCAGGCTGCCATTTGCCTATACAGCCACATCTAACTGAGTGCGATCCATTCCCTGGGATGCCTTAGCTTGCTATCTTTCTGTACATATAATTTATTTTCATTTTTGAGTTCATATGGTTCAAAGTAAAAATGTACACACCTGTATACAGAAACAAATAATACAGCAAAAACTTTCCTACCTGTCCTCCTCCATCTGGCCAATTCATAATACCTCCATCCACTAATCACCCTTATTAGACTCTAATATAGCCTTGCAAAATTTTATTTATAAATATACAAAGAAACATAAGTATATATTCTTATTTTCTTGCTCTTGTGCACAAAAGCTATCACATCATAATATTGTTTTCTACTTCTCTTTCCACCAGACAAAATCCCTCAGAGATTATCATCATGTTATAAAGAGCATTCTTGTTCTTTTTTCATAGCTACACAGCATCACCCTGACTGGATACTTCATGATATATTTAGCTGGCTCCATATTTATGAATGTTTAAGTTGTTTCCTATATTTTTTCCAATCGTATAAAGCTGCAGCGAAAAATCAGCACATATGTCATTGGCATATGTGCAAGGATATCTATGGAATGACTTCTCAGAAGCAGAGGCTTGCTTTTTCCTGCTGAGAAGTGCCACCAGGTTGGGCTCCACAGGAGCTGCTCCACTGAACAGGCCCCTAAGCCTCAGACCAAGGCCTGTGTTCCCACTGCGTGGTCAAAAGGGTGTGTTATCAATTTTTTGGATTTTTGATAAGATGGCAAGTGAAAAATGATATCTCACTATAGTTTTAATTCACACTTGTTTCACTATGAGGAAGCTGAAGATTACTTTGTATATTTGAAAGTCATTTGTATTTCCTTTTCCGTGAAATAGCTCTTTACATATTTGGTCCATTTTTCTGTTGGAATGATTATTCATGTTTTGTCTTTAATACATCAGAAAGATTATTCCGCTTTCTACAGTATGAGGTGCATTTTTTATTTTTTCCAGTTTTTCACTTTCTTTTTTCACTTTTCTTATGGCATTTTTTAATATGCAGAGATTTTTGTTGTTTGTTTCTTTTAAGAAATGAAACTATAACATTCTTCCTTTATGGCTTCTAGACTTAAGTAATAGAAAATCCTTCTTAATTCCCAGATTATAAACCTTTTCCTTTGTTTATGCCTATTATACTTATAGTTTATTTCTTACATTTAAATCTTTAATAAATCTGAATTTGTACTAGGATATGATGTGAGGTAAAGCCACAACATTTTTGCCCAGGTGACCATTCAGTTGTCCCAAGACCACTTACTGTATAGTCCTTCTCCTCCCCATCAGCCTAGGATGTGTATATTATACATTAAATCCCATGAACATTTCCTCCTCCTTCTGACTTGTCTCTTCACTTGTTTAGTTCTTCTATTCCAGTACCAGGGCCTTTACTTCTCTGTGAGCCTCAGTTTCCTAATCTGTATCTTGGAGATAATCATAACTTCTTTACTGGATCACTTTAAGAATTAGAGATTCATTGGTAAAAGCCTCGTTACAGCAGATGACACATGGTAGGCTCTCAATGGTAGTTATTACAGTTATTTTGCCAGATTTCAAATTCCTAAAAACGTACCATCTCTTAAATATAAAGTGAGCCTGCCTGTTTGTGTTTACTGCCGCAAGAAACATATCTCAAATGAACAAAATCTCTGATGAAAAAAAGTCAAGATCTTAAAACCCGAACTGAATTAATTATCTATTTTTTTAAAATTTATTAAATGTATTTACAGGCCAAGAACTGTGCTAGGTTTTAAGGGTAAACCTCAAATACAATTTCTGATGTTTTTGCACTGACCAGCCATCATCTAACAGGAAGGAGTTCACCATCTGCTGAATGGGTGATTGAGGACAAAAGAAAGACTGTGTTTCCTCTGCTGTTCCCTGCTGCTGACCACATTCTCACCCCCGACTGTGATAACACTGCACCTCCTGTTCCCCTAGGACTGCTCTGGGCTCACCTTTGTCTTCCTGCCTCAGCGCCTCTCCCACAGCACAACCATCACTGCTGCTCTTCTGAGGTTCCATCTCTCCCACTGTCTGTGTCAATCATCCCCTCTACACTATCCAGTACACTGTCAGTTTCACAGATAGGATGACCAGTAGACCTGTAACTCCCTCCATCAAGTTTTGAATGTGCACATCCAAAGTCCCAGGGCAAAGCTTCATCTGAATGCCATACAAACTCCTTAAACTAAATAATTACAAAATGAATTCATCATTTTATACTTGAAGCCTCTTCTTAGCCCCTGTTCAAAGTCCCCTGAGCTCACTCTGCAGCTTCTTTCACCCACACTTTCTCCTCCACCAGCTTAATCCCCTTTGGGTGGACAGGACTGTCAGGTGACCCCTAATGAACCATGGCCTCCCCTGAGTGGGGGTGAAACCTGTCACTTGCTTCTAGACCTCAGAATAAGGCAAAGGCAACAGCATAGTCACGCCCTCGGTTGCATTACTAAATATACTCCACCTCACCTGACTGGAACAAGAGAGTCTCCTGCTGGCCTTGAAAAAGTGGGCTGCCATGTTGTGAGAGGGCCACATGGAGAGGAACTCCAGGGCCTCTTGAGCCAAGAGTGGCCCCAGCTTGACAGCCAGTGATAAAGCAGAAATCTCAGTCAGACAACTGCAAGGAACAGAATCCTGCCAACAACGACATGACCTTAGAAGAAGCTACTGAGCTCCAAGAGTAACTCAACGAAGCCAACACTTTGATTTTATCCTTTGAGACCCTGAGCAGAGAATCCATTTAAGCAACACCTGGACATCTGACCTACAGAAAATGTGAGATAATAATAATTGAGTGTTTGAAGTTGCTAAATTTGTAGTAATTTGTTATGTGGCAATACAAAGCTAATACACGCCTCTATTTATCCTTTAGGGGTCAGCTCAGAAAGCTTTCTGTAATCCAACCTCCTCTCCGCCATGCCAAGTTGAGTAACCTTCTGAAGCCTGGAAATAGCCTACACAAATCTCTATTATTGGGCCTACTACACTGCACCACCATTACGGGTTTTACTGGTCCCACCTGCTTTGATGAGCCTGCTGAAGGCAGACAGTATCTTAATCTTTTATCCTCAAAACACAGCCTAACGCCTAGTCTAGCTCAACACGCATCTGCCTAATGAAAGTATGAATGCAAGGTTCGAGAACAGTATGTTATGCCTGGCAGATTTCACATTCAAAGTTATCACAGACATCTTTGTGCAATTAATAAGGTAGCTTCCTGGTAAAATACACTACAGCCCAGTGCTTCTCAAACTTCAGCATGCATGTGAACCACCTGCGAATCTTGTTAAAAGGTAGACCTTGGTTCCACAGGTCTGGAGTGGGGCCTAAGATTAAGAGTTTCCAGCAAGCACACAATGATGATTCCGCTGAAGGTTTCTGGGCCACACAATGAGCCGCATGGCTGTCATTACCAGGCAGAGGGGGGATAGGCATGGGACAGCAATAACCCAATCTATCCACTTCTCTTCTACTGCATGCAAAATGATGAAATGAATCAGATCTAATTTTCTATGATAGCTCTTTACCCCAATATAGGGGAAATACAGGGGAAATTTACATAACTGAAAACAACGCAAGTCTTTTCTCATAAAGGCTCTACTGCAAAAAACTGAAATGGTAACAAGAAATAGTATTCAAGAGTTGATTATGAGAGCACAACAGCTACTGAAGCATTTTTATAATCACTGTATCATTAATATATAAAAAGAAATATATAATATGCTGTCTGTCACTCAGTTAGTGGACTAGGGTGTTTGGTTCACACTTCTTCATTTGCTCTTGAAATTCTGCCTGGATAGAAGAAATGTATTCCTCACAAAAATAAATTACCTTTCACTTCGGAGTTAAATTACCCAACTTCTTTATGTCCATATGTTTTTAGGTATATCAAGGTTACAGATATATACAAAGATCATAAACTTATATTTCAAAAATACATTTCCCTTATTGTATACTGATTTAATTTTTGAACAATTTTGCAAATAAGGAAGGATTTAATATCATACAGCAGTGCAGAAAAAAGTGCTGAATTTGCGTTTCAGCATTCAGGGAACCTAAGGCCAAATCCCAATCCCACCCACAAAGTGCTATGTATTCTCTGGGTCTGATGAACAAATTACCCACGTTCTCTGGACCTGACTTCTCTTGTCTGTAAAACAGATTGGACTAAGTTCTCCAAGCTCCTACTAGCCTTTAACACTCTTTGCTTCTGTCTAATTAATCATTTCATAAATCAACACTGCTATTAATAAACAGATAATTTTTTAAAACAAAGAAAAAATGAGCAGTTTACCTAATGCCCCCAGACAGAACACGTAAGGAAATCAAGATGAATTGAGAAAAATAAAACTATTACTATGATTTCTCAAGTTTCAAACTTTAGTTCTGGAAACTGAAAATAAAGTTGTAGGGGAAAAAAACAGTGCTCTAAAAAAATAGGAGATAATGATTTAAAGAACATAAAGTCTCTGCAATGGTACATCTCCATTGGTCAATTTTAAATCCATCATTTTGGAAGAGAAGATTATGAGATGGGAAAAATCACTAAAATGGCCCTGGAGGCATCTTATACTTTTACTGTAAATTACAGCGCTGTTTTCTAATTAATCTGTGTCTACATTTCCCTGACTATGAATTCCAATCAAGGAAGCAAAACACAGGATTTTCACCACTGATTTGTCTTTGGCAGTTTGAAGTCATAGCCTTGGAACTGCCAAGTAGTGCCCCCTTTCTTTCCTGCACTGTCAGACAGAGTCCCTGGAGCAATGAAAGGCCTTGGGGGCACCCTGCTGTTCCTTTTCCACAAGAACAGAGGGTGGTATCTATCGGTTTCATGAACTACAGAAAACACTGAAATCCTATTTAATAACTCCAGTAATAACCTACTATGTAAATTTTACCTGCTGTTTCAAGTCCACTTATCAAATTCTCTTTTGGTGTGATCCAATGTGTGATACAAACTGATGATAAATGAAACTAACCTTTCAGATGAAAATTCAGGGAAGGATTACTTTCCTTTGCTCTGCTGGAATTCAGATGCAGACAGAAGGAAATGCTCTTATTTTCTTCGAACACTCAATAACACTGCTAGTCTTAAATGAAATATCTCTGCAGTATTTGTACTAATCATTTTTTTTCAATTTTCTATATTTTGTGATGCTGTGATATTTGGCGGGGTGCGGGGGGAGGCTTTTGGGCAGGGGAGGGGTTGTTTCTCTCAGCGAGAGCTAATTCCTAGAGATAGCAAACAACGTGCCTGCATTTCATGTCTCTGATATGCCAATCAACCAATCCTGGGTCCATATCCCACTGGCCTTTTTGTCAGGCTCTGGCAGTCAGGGGGACTATCCTCTTGCCCTAAATCATCCCAAGGCCAGATATCAGTCAAGCAGAGACGGCCCTCGATAGCTAAAGACCAAGGAAACTATTCAACCCAGACTGTCCTACACCTGCTTGGCTTGCTTACCCTGCCTTGACCATTCTTTCCTCCCTTTAAAAAACACAATAAAGGTTTTTTGCCTACATTTTCCCCTCACTCCTGCCTCCTGACCAACTTTGGCCTTCCCCAAATGGTCCTCCATGGTGTGATGTGCCCCCTCCTCCTGGGAAATGTGAGCTATAAACTCTCTTTTCAATGGCAGTTCTCTCTTGATCTGTTAGCTTCCCCATTCCTGAATAAAATAAAAAATCCCAGGTATATTTTAAAATGGTATTTCCTAAGACATATACAAAAACCAAAAAAACAAAAAAAGTAAAACTATCTAAAATAGCTTCATAAACATCCTTCTATGATTCTTCCACATATAAATGAATTTCATTGGTTGATGCAAACTATTTTCAGTCATGGGTAGGGCAACAAAATGATAAAAAAAATTTAGAACTACTGAAAATAAGAAGCTAAAATAGAAGAAAGAAACTAAAATAATCCCACCGTAAACATTTTCTCTATCTATTTAAGGATATTACAAAGTAGATTTCATTACACTATGCCCAAGTTGAAGGTAACCATGGCCCATCTTGTCAGTATATCAAGTACAGCTGCCACAATATCAAATATAACTTCCTCTGCTCTGCCTTCAAGACCCTCTAACCTTGACACCTGGATCCACCCTAGTCATCTTCTATCTCTTATGTACCATAGCTCAGACTTATTAAAATGGAAAGACCCCTAAAGGTCTTCTAATCTAAGACTCTTGTTCTACAAACAAAGAAGCTGAGCCCCAGTCTCGTGAAGGACTTGTCCTCGGTCAGAGAACTGATTATCACCAGAGCCAAAGACTAAAGTCCAAATATTCTGACCCCTCCCCCCAGCTCAACACTCATTTTACAAAACTGCCAAGAACAACATCTGCTCAAGTCATTATAATCTTGTCATATATCACATGCGTCATTTTTGCTTTTTACCCCATACCTTTGCTCATGCTGCCTCCTTGGCCCTGGTGATCCCTGATATACCCTTCAACTTTCTTACCTCTCAAGTTTAGTTACCTAGAGAGAGCACCTGGATGTTAAAATGCAAACAAGTTGTATTCTCTCATACAACATTTTGCCAAGTTAGATTTCAGAGACATTTGTTACAACTGAATTAAATATGCATAAATAAACATTTTACTTATTAAATAAGTAAAAGCATTAAAGATGTACATCTTATACACTTTTTAATCCTTCAAGACCAGACACAAGCCCCCAGTGATCCCGCCTTTTTCTGAAGGTTGAATATGCCTTACAGAACTAATGTGCTTAAGTACTTAGTTGTATAGCATTACTCTAGGTAAGTTACTGCTCTTTCATTCAGCAACACTAAGGCCCTTTAGACAATGTATAATGTCTTGTATTTCCATTTCTCAAAGCTCATAACTCACTGATTAGATATAGATTCATAGATTTTAAGGCATTCAGAGGGACAGGAAGAATGGCTGCTAACATTTTTTTCAGTATCAGATATTTGTATACACGGAGACCACATATGCTACATTTGTATAGTCAAATAAAATTTTTTATTTGAGAAAGTTGCATTTTTAAGAAATTTGAAATTTTATAGCCTACATGTACTTTTTATGCCCAGAACACCCATATACACAGCAAACATCTATGAAATCACCTTGAAAAAAACAAACAAACAGAAATCTTAGTTTCCTCCTTATCATATCCCAGTCAATTCTAAAGGTGGTGGGTGGAAAAGGTGAGCAAATGGCACCAAAAATTACGCTTTTGTTTGTGTTGGACGTTGTGCAAAAGTGTATGTTAAGAAATCTAACAGGAGCAGGGAAACACTTGGCTTCAAGGCTGCGGCAGCACCATAAAGACCAGCGTGGTAAACAGAAGTTCATCCACCCAGCAGATTTTAGAAAACAAAGGTGTCATAAGTTTTAAGGTAAAGAGGCACTCTCACAGATGCTGTCACAGAAAATATAAATTGGGATGATTTCTTTCAAGGGTGATATAAAAGGCTTATCAAAATTTTAAATGCACGTATTCTTCAGTACAATTCTACTGATAAGATTTTATCCATGAACCAACTACAAAAATACGCCAAGGTATATGCAGAAACACTGGTTGTAACATTGTGTGTAACAACAAAAATAAAAATTGCCTAAATGTTTACTGTAGGACATTCTTTAAATAAATTATGATACATTCACAGAATGAAATACTGTGCACCACTGAAAATAATGACCAGGTCTGAATCTCCAAGACATACATGCTTTAGTACAAAAAAGCAAGATCCAGAACAAGAAATAGAGTGTGAGCCCACTTGAATATGTGTATGCATGTATCTATGATATATGTATGAGTATGTCCATAAAGAGTTTATGGGTTTTTTTGGCTTTCTTTGTTTTGTTTTTGATTCCTATATAGGTGCATAAGAAAATATAAACAGTAGTCACACCATCAGGAAAAAAACTGGAGGTTTAGCATGTCTGTTAACAGGTACAAAGAATTTACATTCTTATTTTAATATCTGTCTGTATTACTTGATGTTTTAACTGTGTGTCTATATTTTGAAAGATATAATATTTTTGAAATTCTATGAAGAAATAGAGAGAAAATATTAGTCTGGAAGACATCATTGACACACATTAAGATCAGCATGTGAAAATTATTTAATATCCAAAATATTAAATTACTGTCTCAAAACAGATGTTTAGAATGCATCCAAATGTTCATTAGTATGATGTTTTATTTAATCTGCCATGCTATTTGGCTTGGTTGACTGAAAATGTCATTTATAAAATCACAAGGGTAACACAGAAAGTAAAGGATGTTACTGACATTTCAATCAAACTTCAGACATGATTATAGTGCTAGAACTCACACGGGACTGAACCCCTTTCTCTCCCGTGCACGCAGCCACATAAGCGAACCTGCTTACTGTATTAAACTATTAAATGTACCTAATGAATATGGACACTGTAACTGGCAATGAGCCTCAAATGGATAGTGCACTGCAGAATTCACCCTAAATGTACAGCTTTTCAATGATCTCATGTGGACATCCTTTAAAATAATTATGTGTTCCGAACACCTCAAAACTCAAATTAGTAATACGTCCTTTATAAAGTCATTTTTTTACTATTAACCAAAGAAGCCCATTTTCATGAAGATGTCATTAACACCAAGAATATCATTCAATAAATAGTTTTAGAAATTCAGCTCTGCAAGGCACCACGCTGAAACAGCACCTGTACACGGGCTGAGCAGTTCGGGAGTTCAACAAGAGAAAAATCACAAGTGGGGCGGAAATAATGATAAAAGCATCGGCACTGAGTCAGAAACTGAGTTGGACTGTGAGAGAAAACTGGGATTTGTGCCAACACAAAAGAGACCGAAGGTTAAATATATTCATGTTGTAAGGCCAAATAACTGAAGTGCTGAGAAGGGGTTGTAATAATTTAAAGAGAAATGATACTAAGAAAAGGAAGAAAGCATGCTGGAAAGAAGAGGTGGTCTCAAATATTAAACTAAAAAACTAATAAATATGCAGCAGCCATTATCACTTATAACTACAGCACTATCAGTAGGTAAGATGTGTCTAGCTATTTCCCTAGGACAGTGTTGCTCAAACTAGAGCAAGTATCAGAGTCACCTAGAGGGCTTGGTGAACTGTAACTTGCTAAGCTCCACCCCCAGAGTATCTGATTCACTCAGTCGGGAGTAAGGCCCAAGGATTTGCATTTCTAACAAACCCCCAGGTTATACTGACAAGCTGCTGGTCTGAAGACCACAGCTGGAGAATTACTATCTAAAAATATCTTGGAACACATCAAATACTCTGTCTCTTCAGAGGGCATGACACAGCAAACCAAAAGTACTGAAAAGAATGACATCCTCACAAACCTCGGACAGGGGTAGGCCTTCCCAAGTCTGGTCCAAGCAACCTCTTAAGAGAGTAAGCTCTCCAGGATACGGTTAGAGCACTAAACTCTCATGGACCTGGTCTCTGAAATTAAACCAATCTGGTCCTCAAGGGGAACTAGACCTCAGCCCCACATTAACCACCTCACCTCCCAGTGAGGCTGATCCTGGAAAAAAGAAAAACAGCTCTATAGCTTGACGGAGACCTATATTTAACAACTTAAAACCAAACATACATCACATCATCACTTGATGTCTCATTTAATGTGTGGAGTTCAACAAACCACACCTAAACTGGCATTGAACCAAAGAAATAACGCTGTGTCATTTCACGAACTGCAATGTGTAAATGCATAACCAAGATCCACATGAAGTCCCCCCAACACCCACGCCCAAATAATGAGAGCGCATGACACAATGAGAAAGCTCTAATGACCCGCTAATCCCAATACAGTCGCCACAGAGTTCCCCCGCTTACTTCTGCCCACCTTGAAATATACTGGAACACAAAAAGTTATTATAAGGAAACAGCACCGCTAACTAAAGGCATGGTGCACACTATACCCTCTAGCTGTCGAGATGCCACTGTGAGGTGGTTTTTGATATAGTTAACATTTAAACACTAGGATGAGTAAAGTAGATTACCTTCCACAATGTGGATAAGCCTCATCCAAACACTTAAAGGCCTTATGACAAAGAAGACTGAGTTCACCTGAGGAAGAGGGAATGCTTCCTCCAGACTGCCTATGGAATCAAGACTGCAACACAGACTCTTTTCTGAGTTTCCACCCTGCCTACCTACCCGGTAGACTTCAGACTTGCCAGCCCCTATAATTTCATGAGTCAATTCTTAGAAATAAATCTCAATCTCTCCTCCCACCCCCACCCCACCCCCACACACACAATTCATCATTATCAAGTAGGGACAGAAACTGTGAACAGCAAATGTGACAGGACTGCCAACTTCTCCTACTAGTTCTGTTTCTCTGGAAAACCCTGATAAATACAACCCTCAGCAGTTCACAATCTCTTTCCCTAACTTGCTGATGATCAATTATTTCCATCTTTCTAAAACAAAAGGTCTCCCTTCACTTTTAAAATACACCAGACTACAATGATACTTATATTCCATACCACTATACATAAAACTCAACCAGAACAAATCCATTTCAAGTGGTTGACAAAACACCTCCACTGTGGTTACACTAACTGTACAATTACCATATGAATTCCCACACTGAGCACAAACTACGAGGAAGGATCCAGGAACTGACATCTTACCAAGCATCCATCCTGATTCAGGTGATCTTTGGGATCCATACTAAGCTTCCTTTTCCTGTTGGGCTGTTTCATTGCCGCTGTAGCACTCCTTAGAAGTATTTTTCTGCAAAATAGTGCCACATAAAAAGTTCAGAGGTTTCTGTTCTTTTAGAAGTACAAAAACAAAAACAAACAAAAAAAAAATGCCTTCGATTATATTTCTTATAATTGGTTGCCATAAATACCCCAATAAATGAGTTGACATAAAAATTTCCCTGTTGATTTTATAGCCCCTACTGTAACATTAAATTAATGGGGAAACAAGATGAGTTTTCTACCTCATCTAGAATTTATATCACAAATAAAACAGGTGTTACTTCTTTTGGTCTTACCCATCACAGAGTTTTTGGTTTTTACTTAGCTGACCTAACCAATTAGGGCCCACTGCAACCTGCTAGTACAGATTCCGTACTCACATGTTCTGACTGTCCTCAAGTGTCAAAGCAAAGGTAATCTTGGTAAGAGGTCTTAGTCATGCAAGGCATAGCCCAGCAATCTGGAACAGAGAAAATAAATTTTTTTTACCAATCCAATTTATCATTACCATTCTGCAGTGCATTAATAAACAGTAGTAGACAGTCTTAGAAAAATTATTTGCAATGAGTTTTCTGGTAGAGCAGGCTAACCATTTGGAGAACCAACCACTAGTACTATACAAATATCATCTGAGTTATAATTCAAAAACTCATTCACTTTGAATAATTTTAACTACAACTGACATGTAATTTTTAAAAAGTTTAATAGACCTAAATCATTTATAGTCCTAAATATTTTAGAATCATATATCCTACTTCTTCCCTGATATTTCCACCTGAAGAAATGACCGTAAATACTACAAACAACATATTCAAAACTGAGCTCATCAGTTCCCCTCTCACTGCCTCCCAATTCTACTCTGCCTTCCTGGTAGCACTAATGACATTACTGGCCACTCTTCGGTGCATATCTGCCCCTTACAGTTGTTCGTACTGTGCACAACACAAGAGCATCGAGCTAAGGGGTAAATGGAAGCTGAAATCCACCCTGGGCTCTGCACACATGTCATTTCCCCTGTTAGAGGATTATTACACCTTCCAAGAAGAAAATGAATCTCTTTCTAATTCAAACAAAGATACTTTTTGGGCTAATGGCAGCCCTGACTCTGCCTGAATCAGAGGTCGAGGCTTTAACATCATTTCACCCCTTTACATCACACCCTACACTCTGTCACCAGGTTCTGCTGATTTTTAATCTACTAAACATTTTTTGAATTCATCTTCTCCCTCTAATTCCTATTAACTCCCTGGCCACCTCCAATCTTATTCTCCAGCCAATCCAAGAGTCTTGCAGAACTTTGGAAGATTTACATGCTTGCTGCTTCTCAGATCCACACTTTTGTTGGTCCCTCAACCTTGTAATACTTTCCCTACTACTCACCAGCCCTTTTTCAACCTCTTTCTTATTCATCCTTTACAAGTCAACTAAAAGACTTCATATCCTTGAGAAGAACCTTCCTTACTTACCTCCTGCTCCCAAAGGACAAAGTGTATCTTATTTAAAATTCACTGTATCTATACTTATCTTTGCCACAGCAATAAACACTCTATACTGTATTTTTATTTGTAGATATGTCTCCCCATATGACAAAAATTGTGAACTACTGAGCTTTATTGTCTAGATCGCTGTCTGTTTTCAACCAGTGTGCCGTGGCCACAAGAATTTTTAATACAGGCAATAACCGACTACTTAGTCAGGGGTACTGACCTCTTTTCCTTTACATTATCAAATAAAAAATATAACAGGCAACACAACAATAGCCATCTGGTGTGAATGAATCAAAATTATACCTATTTTTTTTGTCAGATCAGCAAAAATACAAATTTTTGGTATGCCATAGAATTTTAGAGATTAGTTTATGTTGCCATGAGAAGGAAAAGGTTGAAAATAGCTGGTCTGCATAGTACTTGGCTCATAGCAGACTCTCAATGTGTTTGTTCCAACTACATAAGCATGTCTCTGAATTACAGGAGAAGCCTTAAATACCTTAGGTACAATGAATATTAAGTTTTTGATCCACACATTACTCCTTTTAGAATGCTTTATGACTAGACTGAGCATAGGTCTCAAACTTAACTCATTTCCCTTTCTCTTTCATATCTGAAAAGCAAAAAACACTTCCTCATATCCACTTGCTTCTAGTCAGATGATATTTTTGTCCTTAAAACAGGTACTCACCTACTAAATTCAGTAAAATCACAGTCATTTTGTAGCATGTAAATACAATTTATCATGCGTAACTGCCAGTAATACTCTGAACATCTATGCAAATTAACAGCTTAGACTTGATGTGTTTAGCAGCATATGACTGCACAAGACATAAGCACTGCCAAGGTTGGTTTGCATTTCACAACTAGTAATACCCCAGGGCCTGTCGAAGTTCAATATGAAAAAGTTAAAAACACTTGGTAATTTAAAGTGTAGCCAATAAGATAAACAAATGTGGCAAACTTTTAGCTAGACATGCGAAAAAAAGATAAAACTTAAATTACTAAGATCAGAATGAGAGAGGTTACGTCAGTAATGATCTTGTGTAAATCAAAAGGGTTGTAAAGAAAAACTATGTTGAATTTCCTCATCTATTTAAATCACCTAGAGCTAATAGTAAATTCAACTTGCAGTCAAGTCCAGCCTTTTCTTTCAACATCACTAATAAATTTTCACTTATAATCCATTATGCTCTTATGAGGTCCATCAATGACCAAAACATTGGTATGTAATGCATGATTATATGTAAAAAATCCTAAGGAATCAACTAAAAAACTATCAGAGCTATAAGTGAGTTTAGCAAGATTCAATACATACACATAAGTTGTATTTCTATACACAAGCAAATAAGCCAAGAATAAATTAAAACAATTCCATTTATAACAGGATCAAAAAATAAGTATAAATTTAACAAAAGAGTATAAAACTTGTAAACTGAAAACTACAAAATATTGTAAAAAGACATTAACGAAGAAAATAAATGGAAGATATTCCTGTTCAGAGGTTCAAAAAAATGGTAATATTCCCCAAATTGATCTCGGATTCAACACAAACTCTGTGAAAATCCCAGGTGGCTTTTTTGCAGAAATTTTAAAAGTTGATCCTAAAATTCACATGAAAATGCAAGAAACTGAAAGAGGCAAGCAATGAAAGAAAGGAAAAGAAAAGAAAAGAGAAAGGAAAGAAGGGAGGGAGGGAGGGAGGGAGGAAGGAAGGAAGGAAGGAAGGAAGGAAGGAAGGAAGGAAGGAAGGAAGGAAGGAAGGGAGGGAGGGAGGGAGGGAAAGAAAGAAAAAGAAAGAACCTCCTGGTTTCAAAACTTCATATGAAGATACGGTAATCAAGACAATATGTTACTGGCATAAGGATATACGTACAAACCAACTGAACAGACTGATGTTCTAGAATTAAACCCATATATCTATGGTTAAATAATGTTCAACAAGGGTGTCAAGAGAATTTGGTAAGCGAAGAAAAGTTTGTCGAAAAAATGGTGCTGGGACAACTAGATATTCACATGCAGAAGAATAAAGCTGGACTCCTACCTCACACCAATTTACAAGTATTAATTCAAAATGGATCATAGCCTTATACATAAGAAATAAAACTATAAAACTCTTAAAAGAAAATATATGAGTAAGTCTTTGTGCCCTCAAGATAAGTAATGGTTCCTTGGATATAACCTCAAAGTACAAACAACAAAAGAAAAATAGGTAAAGTGAACTAAAACAGAACTAAAACCTTCCGTGCTAGAAATGATACTATCAAGCAAGTGAAAGGATTACTTACAGAATTGGAGAAAATATTTGCAAAAGTCCTATAATCAAAATAAAAAAGAACTCTTACAACTCAATAATAATAAGACAACCCCCCAAAAATAGGTAAAGGACTTGAACAGACATTTCCCCCAATAAGAAAATGAAAAGATACTCAACATCATTAATCATTAAAAAATGGAAATAAAAAAAACACAAGAGACCACTTCACATCCTTAAGGATAGCTATAATCAAAAAGACAGAGTAGCAAGAATGTGGAGAAACTGGAGAGATCTCACACACTGCTGGTAGAATATAAAATGGTGTAGCCACTTTGGAAAAGGATACGGCAGTTCCTCAAAATGTTAAACAAAATGAACCGGGAATTGCACTCTTAGGCATATACTCAAGAGAAATGAAAACATATGTCTACAGAAAATTTTTCACAGCACATTATTCATAACAGCCAAAAAGTGAAAGCAACTCTATCAACTGATGAAGGAATAAACAAAATGTGGGGTGTGTGTGTGTGTGTGTGTGTGTAATACCAATCAGAAATAAGAAGAAATAATGCTCCAACCCTGAAAACATTTCATGTAAAAGAGTAACAGTCACAGAGGACCACATGTTGTATGATTCCATTTCCATATAATGTCCAGAGTAAATGCATCGAGGGACAGAAAGTGGGTAACTGGTTCCTTAGAGTTGGAGGGAGAGGAAAGCAAATGGAAGTGACTATTCAATGAGTACTGAGTGTCTTTCAGAGAGGACAAAATGTTCTAAAATTAGATTGCAATGACAGTTGTACAACTCAGTAAATAAACTTAAAAAGCATTGAATTGTACGTTTTAGATATGTGAATCATGTGGTACCCAAATTATATCTCGATTAAACTATATTCAAAGAAATTCACTGATACCAAGAAAAAAACTGAAGAAGCAGAACTGACTAAGACTGGAGTAGTCAAAAAGATTACAAATAAATTGGAAAATGTCACTGAAGAGAACATGGAAGAGAAAAAGTTAACTTTGTTAAAAAGAGACAAAAGACATAAATTAGCCCAGTATTATGAAGATGACAATACTTCTGAAATTAATTTTTAAGTCAATGCAATTCTAATCAATATCCTAATACCATCTTACTAAGATACAGTTATTAGAGCAGTGTGATACTGTACAGAGATAGGCTAACAAACTAGTGAAACAGCTGAGAAAGCCCTGAAATAGTAAGGTATACATGAAAGCTTCATTATCAGAGGAGGCAGAATGTCAACTGTGCACTTTTCATATACAACCTCTATTTTGTGGAGGTACTTTCCCTCTATTTCTAGTTTATTGAGTGTTTTTATCATAAAAGGGTTTTGAATTCCATCAAACACTTTCTGCATTATTGAGATGATTATGTGATTTTTAGCTTTTATTCTATTAATGTAGTATAACACATTAATTGATTTTGTATATTGAACCACTCTTCTCTACCAGCGATAAATCCCATTTGGTCATGGTGTATGATCCTTTTAATGTGCTGTTTTTATTTTGCTGAAGATTTTTCCATATATAGTCACAGGAATACTGGCCTAAAGTTTTCATTTCTTTTGGTGTCTTCGTTTGGTTTTGGTATTGGGGTAATGCAACCTCTTAAAATGAGTTTGGAAGTATTTTCCTCTCAGTTTTTTGGAAGAGTTTGAGAAGAAATGGTATGAATTCTTGTTTAAATGTTTGGTAGACTTCACCAATGAAACCATATGGTATTGGGCTTTGTTTTGGGGAATTTTTTTATTATAGAAACAATCTCCATAGTAGTTAGAGATCTGTTCAGGTTTTCTATTTCTTCATGATTTAGTCTTGGTAGGTTGTGTATTTCCAGGAGTTTATCCATTCCTTCCAGGTTATATATTTTGTTAATTGTTCATTGTTAATTGATGTAAATTGTTTGTGGTAGGTTCTTACGCTTTTTATTTCTGTTATATCAGTTGTAATGCTTCCTCTCTCATTTCTCATTTTATTTATTTGAATTTTCTCTGCTTCTTAATTAGGTTAGCTAAGGGTGTGTCAATTATATTATTTATATTTTATCATTTCAAAAATCAATTCGGTTTTTTTTACCTACAATTTTTCTATTTTCTATTTTGTGTATTCATGCCCTAATCTTTCCTATTTTCTTCCTTCTGCTGACTTTGGTCTTAGTTTGTTCTTCTTTTTCTAGATTCTTGAGATATAAATTTTGCTTGTTTGTTTGAACTTTTTCTTCATTTTAATGTAGGCATTTATCACAATAAATAAACTTCCACCTTAGTACTTTTTTTGCTATATCCCATAAGTTCTGCTGTATTGTATTTTCATTTGTCTTGAGTTATTTTCTAATTTCCTTTTTGATTTCCTCTTTCATCCAATGATTGTTTAAAAGTGTGTTATTTAATTTCTACATATTTGTAAATTTTCCAGTTTCCTTATGCTACTGACTTCTCCTTGCACACCACTGTGATTACTAAAGATACTTGGTATGATGTTTTTTAATTTGTTAAGACTTGGCTTGTGACCTATAATTTGACCTATCCTGCAGAAAATTCCATATACACTTGAGAAGAATGTGTATTCTGCTATCAGGTGGAAGATTCTTCATGTGTCTATTAGGTTCATTTGATCTACAGTGTTGTTCAAATCCTCTGTATCCTTACTGCCATTCTGTTTGGATCTTATATGCATAATTGAAAGTTGGGAACTATAATCTCCTACCACTACTGTTATTGTTGTCCATTTTTCCCTTCAGTTCTATCAATGTTTGTTTTATATATTTAGGTGATCTAATGTTAGGTACATATATATTTATAGTTGTTATATCAATCCTGGTAGATTGACCCTTTTGTCATTCTTTCTCTTATGACAGTTTTGTCATTCTTTGTCTCTTCTGTCATTCTTTGTCTGTTATGACAGTCTTTGATTTAAAATCTATTTTGTCATTCTTATGTCTCTTATGACCGTTTTCTATTTAAAGTCTATTTTGTCTAATATAAGTATAGCCACCTTGCTCTCTTTTGGTTACCATTTACGTGAAATATCTTTTGCCATCTCTTCACTTTCCTCAGTAAGAATTCTTGACTATCCTGTAACAGAATAAGACATCCTCACACTTTCTATGGCTCCATTTGAACCAAATAAGTTTGATCTGGGCTTGGTCTATGACTTGTTTTGGCCAGTGGCAGGTGCAATGTGAGCTGAGACTTGAAATGTGCTTCTGCAGTTAGTCGTGACCCCACTGCACAGCAACTATTCACCATCAAAGGGGTATGCTTTAGTTAACCTTTGACCCTGATTCAGAGTGGGCCCCAGAATGAACACAAGTATAGCACACCTGAGCAGTACACAGATCCTACAACCAAGCCCAGGATACTGATAGCCTGAGGCCTTTTAAAGTCATCCAGGCAAGCCCTGACCAGGGTGGCTCAGTTGGTTGGGCATTATCCTGTGAATCAAAACATCACTGGCTCAATTCCTGGTCAGAGCACATGCCTGGGTTGCCAGTTCAGTCCCCAGTCAGGGTGCGTGCAGGAGGCAACTGACAGATGTTTCTCTCTCATATCAATGATTCTCTCCCCCTCTTTCTGCCTCTCTTCCCCTCTCTCTTAAAACAATAAAAGGAAAAAAAATTTTAAACCATCCAGGAAAACCCAGCCTAGATCAGCTCAATCACAGATCACCTAAAGATTTATTAATGTGCAAATAAATATGTGTTGTTTTAAAATGTTGAGTTTTGGGATGGCTCGTGATGTAATATTTGGGTAGCAATAGTTGTCAGAGATAAAAATCCTTATATAGGGGAAGAGAGAGCAAACTCTATGTGAATAAATATTTCACATAGAAAGTTTTGAAAAGTTGCTTAGCCTTGTTACTAATGAAGGAAATAAAGAATAAAATCACGAGATACCAATCATGGTCATTAAAGTAGCAAAAATTAAGAACTCTGATAATACTAGATGTTGGCAAATTTGAGGAGTAATGAGAACTCTCATACTCTGCTAGCAGAAGATAAACTGGTTCAACCACTGGAGAACAATTTGGCATAAATATGAAAGTTGAAGATGGTCCAGAAAAATCCTATGACCCCAGACTCCAGCAATTACACTCTATTAGGAAACAAGCTCATATTAATTGGAGGAAAAATGGGGAAAAATTTCTAGATCCTCAGGAACCTGAAAAAAATGACTTGTATTATATTCACAAAGTATAACATTACATAGTAAACATGAATCAACTGCAACTAAATATGCAAGAATACAAATGTGAGCAATAATGTTGAATGAATAAAGCAAACTGGAAGACTGTATACTACATTTTTAAAACACAAAGCCAAGCAAAATCACAATATGTACCTTAGATATATATTCTTATGGAGCAAATTATTTTGAAGAAGCAAGAAAATGATCAGCATAAAAGTCAGCATCGTGGTCACTTTGGCAATACCTATACTAAAACTCAGCATAGCAGCTGGAGGGAAAAATTAACTGTGTCATGATGTTTTCATTCTTCAGTTGGATGTTGGCTTCATAGGCATAAATTTTTTCTATTGTGCTTCATGACTGACAATATATAACACATTGTTTTGTACATACAAAATATTATAGGACTGTTAAGTCACTTGAAATGGTGCATCCTAGTCATCCAATATAAGAGAAAAGTTGACAGAAGTAAAAGAATGGACATAGTACTTTCTCTGTTCACTGAACAGTCCATTTTTCCTGTGCCTAAATCCTTTTCTCAGCGAGACTTGCTGCTTGTACTTATACTTGGAAAAAGTATCTCACTAAATGCTTTCTGGGCATGTACTATGTATGTGCAGTTAGCAAGAGGCAGATAGGCCAAGAGTATGTGTTGTTCCTACCCACCTCCATTAGACCACACTATTCTCAAGGAAGGAGGAGGCTGTGATGGAACCAGGGTCATTAGCCTCCTCTGTGCTGTTTGAAGGACACAGAGCTCTCTAGCCCCACTGAAGTGAAATCTGAGCAGGGACAAAACATGGGAATGCAAATCACAAGTAAGGGAAACTGACTCTGGTTCTCTTAAGCAAAAAGGCACTTGCTGGAAGCATATCCAGAACTCAGATACTTATCCAGAGCTCATCTATGGCAGGGTCAGGCAGAAAATAAGAAATGCATATTAAAAATAAGTATCCTCTTACATCCATGAATGTGACTGACATAAGTGTCTTATCAAGTGTTAGACAGAATGAAGCAGCAATGACTCTCACATATTGCTGAACATAAATTGCTATAACTACTCATTGGGTCCAGTTATTTCTAAATGTACAGAAGAACTCTTTAACACACGTGCAAAGGGAAATGTTAACTGTGGACATAGCAATTGTTTCAGAAATAGAAAAACAAGCTTAAAAAAAAAGATTCATTTCTAGGACTCTGTTTGGAAATACTGTGCAAAAGAACCTTTCTTCCAAGAATGTTAAATTAGTAGAAACCTGGAGCTTCAGAGGCCACCAAGTAAGAGAGCTTCAGTGAGACCCCAGCCAACACAGAAGAAGGCAGACCAAGTGCTGAGAGTGACACGCCCCTAGATCCAGCCATATCTGATCCAACACGGAGCAGGACTTCTTAGTTTCATGAGCTAATAATGGACCTTTTCTGCTTAATACAATTTGAGTTGGATTTCTGTCATCTGCAACTAAAGGAGTCTAGACTAATAAAAACTTTAGACGAAAGAAAGCAGCAGTGGCAGCAGCAACAGCAAGAGGACAGCTGCTCTCTAAATAGTTCCACAATTCGAAACACTGAGAAAGATTTGGATTGTAATTCAACACTGCATTAACTCATTAATCGCATCATACTCTGTAATTTCAGACTGGATTTTATTTTACATGAGTCCTTAGCATTTTATTTATTCTTAATGGAATTTATTGAGGCTACATTTGTTAATAAAATTATATAGGTTTATTGAGGCTACATTTGTTAATAAAATTATATAGGTTTAAGGGGTACAATTCTATAATACATCATCTGTATATTGTCTCATGTGTTCACCACCCCAAGTTGTGTCTTTCCATCACCATTTATTCCCCCTTTACCCTCTCCTCCCTACCCCTAGTCTCATTTCCCTCTGGTTATGACAATACTGTTGCCTGTGAGGCTGTTTGTTTCTTTGTTTAATCCCTTCACCTTTTTCACCCAGCCCCTCTCCTCTGATAGCTGTCAGCCTATTCTCTGTATCTATGACTCTATTTCTATTTTATTTGTTCATTTATTTTGTTTATTAGACTCCACATATGAGTGAAATCATATGGTATTTATTTTTCTCTCTCTGACTGGCTTATTTCACTTAGGATAACGCTCTCCAGGTCCATCCACACTGTCACAAAATATAAGATTTCCTTCTTTTTTACGGCCAAGTAGTATTTTATGATGTAAATGTACCACTCTTCTATTAACTCATCTACTGATGGGAACTTGGGCTGCTTCCAAATCTTGGCTATTGTAAATAACACTGCCATGAACATAGAGGTGCATATATTCTTCTGAATTAGTGTTTCAGGTTTCTTCAACTAAATTCCCAGAAGCGGATTCACTGGGTCATAAAACAGTTCTATTTCAATTTTCTGAGGTAACTCCATACTGCTTTCCACAGTGGCTGCCCAAATCTGCATTCCCACCAACAATGCACAAAAGTTCCCTTTTCCCCACATTCTCACCAACACTTTTGTTTGTTGAGTTATTGGTGATAGCCATTCTGTCAGGTGGGAGATGGTATATCACAAGTTTTAATTTGCATTTCTCTGATGATTAGTGGTGTTAAGCATCGTCTCATATGTCTATGGGCCATCTGTATGTCCTCTTTGGAGAAGTGTCTATTCAAGACCTCTGCCCATTTTTTAATTGGATTGTTTGTTTTTTGGTGTTGAGTTTTATAAGTTCTTCATAAGTTTTGGATATTAACCCCTTATTAGATGTATTACTGGCAAATATGTTCTCCCATTCAGTGGGTTGTCTTTTCATTCTGTTGATAGCTTCCTTTGCCACACAAAACATTTTTAGTTTGATGTAGTCCCATTTGTTTAATTATTTTGCTTCCCTTGTCCAAGAAAACATACTGCTACAAGAAATGTCTGAGATTTTAATGCCTATGTTTTCTCCCAGAATTTTTATGGTTTTGAGTCTAACATTTAAGTTTAATCCATTTTGAGTTTTTTCTTGTGTATGGTATAAAAAGGTAAGTCTAGTTTCATTTTCTTGCATACATCTGTCTAATTTTCCCAACACCATTTTCAATCTGGATTTTAGAATGTCTTAGCACTATTCCAATATTTAAAATCATAAATTTATGAAAAAATTCAAAACAAAGTGATTCTTAATTACTTGAAATTTAAGAAAATACAACATTTAGGATTTTAGGGAAATTAAGAGATGGTCCAAAATAAAAGTTTCAGTTAAAGCTTTAAAGGAGTAGGGATTAATACTAATGATAATAAATGGATTTTGAAAAATGTAGGGACAATAGGAAGTGAGATTTTGGGGCAAACAAAACACCTAATTGCCTATGAATAAGAGAGTAGCATGTAAGGGGAGGAAAAGGGTGGGCTGGGAAGAGACGTTCACTTATGTGTTTATATAACTTTGCACATAATCCCAGCTTTGTGACAAGAGACTACAAAAATCTCCCAGGCAAATCAATGGGAACAAGTCATCTTTTTACAGTCACCTACTTTCAGAGTCTCTTGCGCCTCTTTATGTTCCTAACCACTCAATAATGTTAAAATGATCTTTCCTATAACCCCTAAATATCAAATATTAATGTTGAGCATCGCACTAAACTCATTCTTTCTCTCCATTATGTCTGCCAGAAGACATATATACCTGTGGCCAGAAATAAAGAACACACCATATATAGAGCAAGCAGATATTAAGTGGCCATAATATATACTAATGTGTGCTGTATTTGATTGCTAACAAAATACCTTCTGTACATTTTAATATATCTGAAATCAAGATGGTCTTGCAATGTTGCCAGCCAGGTAGCAATTCTTATGTAATTATCACTGCCTGTGCCCAAGCACCGACCTGATTGTGCCTCCTGGCAGCTCGACAGAACAACTGTAACCCTCTGATGCTGCGGTCAACAAACAACTTGCAGATTATGTGAAAAAGGAATGGGAGGCCTAGTTGTTGTCAGATACACCATTTGATGGTATCATCAAAATGTGTAGAATGTATGCCAAGAGCTTGGAAGGTAATACCAGAGACAACACTGAAACACTCTTTTGAGGCATGATTCAACATTAATTCTCCTGAGAACCCACAGGGAGAAACGCATGGGAAAACACAGACAATGATGAGTGAGTTAAAAACAATTCAATGGAGTTGGACTCTGAAGGTGATTAAGTTTTAGAAAGCCTAGCCAACTTATTAAGCTAATATTTTCTTTTGTGAGTGTGTATGTTATAAATAATTTAAAATGTTTAAAAATGTACGCTTAAGTATAGAAGAATTCTTTCAATAAAATACAAATTCTTAGTGATAATAAAATATATAATTTTTAATTGACATTGCTTTTTCTTACTCTGACACTTAAAAGAATGGAGGAGGTTACAATCAACAGTATCTTATATAAGATGAAATGGGGTAGTTCCTATAGAGCAGTCATGCACAGGAAATATACCTTCTAGTTGTAGAAGTTATGGTTTGTTCTAGGGTAAGGATATTTACTTGTGATTACCAAAGAGATAAGAGTTGATTTTCTTAAAAGATTACCCATGTAATTTTAACTCTCTATTGACATGTCTTTGAATCTTTACTCCACCAAATCTGTGCTTGAGGTTAAATAAGATCATTTCATTTATTTCTGAAATGCCCCTTTTGTATATGATCAAAATCACTGAACGGAAAACAGAACCCCAACAACACTAAAAAGCATGTAGTAATACCTCTTCTAAACCAATGTTTCACTTTTGTCTCTCCAAAATCTCTGTCAAGTAGCAAGGCGCTCAGAAATCAATTACTCTCTTAGAGATAAAAATAATATGCTCCCACAGCACACTAATAAAATGGGTATTAAGGGTTTCATGACCGCTCCTAAATCAATAGTTTACAAATTAAAAATAATGCATGTTTCTTTACTCTAATGTAATACCTTAAAGATCCCTATCAAATTTGAATTATTATTCCAAAAGCCGTATGTAGTCACTTTAAGTCCTAACACTTTGTATTCATGTATTAAATCAAACTTAGGTGTTAAAGGTTTCAATTTAAATCATAGGTCAGATATATGATGTCATGTGCTTCTAAAAACCATTCAATTTTTCAAATAAACATTTACTGAGAACACTGGAATAGAACGAAATGCTTTATGATAGACCAATGCTTCCTTGAGTAACATAAAGAAAAGCTAAATAAAATATAAAACTGATAAAAGTATCAAAGAGGTATAAACAGAGAGAGAACAAGAAAGGATTAATAAAAAACCCTTAGAGACGTTAGTTGTTGATCTGCATCAACATTTTCCTGGTTGTATCTGCACACGCAAAGGACCAAGATGAAGCTTATGTGATCTTGTGAGGCTACTGTGCCGAAACTGGATTCCTGCAGGTCCTCAAACACATTACTCATTGTACTCTGATATGTAGCAAGGTGAAAAGTGAAAAAGCTAAACCATAAGCATCTGAAAACATTCTAAGAGTTTTCTAAATTCTCACAGTTCTGTGAAGACAAAGATCAGAAATAAAGATTCAATAAAGACAAGGGTGAACATAATAGATTCTCAATTAAAGTCCTGGAGGGATATGCCTAAGGAACAGGGTCCTATCAGAGACAGACTGAGATTTATGGAAATTAAAACCAAACTTCAACTCAGCTAGAGTAAGGTTATCAACCCCCAACTTTTCTGCTTTGCAAAGGAAAGGGTAAAGCTCTTTAGTGCAAGATAAAATTGATTTATAACATTTAGAGCCTCTACAACATTTTAAACTTTCCCAATCAAAAATTACTATGCATGAAGCCTCATACATAAAGAGCAGGCTGGTAGCTTGATGGGGGGAGTCAGGGGTGAAGGAATCAAGCCAAAAAGAAAAAGGACTCATGTAAACTGACAACAGTGTGTTGATTACAGAAAGGAGGGTGGGTAAAGGTAGAAGAGGATATAAGGGGGATAAATGGTAATGAAAAAAGTGCAATAGAAATGTCAAAAAAAATTAGTATGCATGGTAAGAGGTAAGAAATTTGACCCAAAAAATCACAATAGGTCATACAGATATTGCAGCTAATAGTGAAGGATTTTTAAATAATTATGATTAATATGTTCAAGAAAATTAAGGAAAATATGTGAAAATACATGAAAAGACAGAATATGTCACCAAATATTTGGAATATACAGAAAGATGCAATCTCTAGAACTGCATAATACAATACATGAAGCTCACTGAGAGGTAAGTTTACAACAGATTGACACTGCAGAAATCTGATGACAAGTCAGTAGAAAATAGCTAAATTGAGGCACAGACAGGAAGAACTGAAAACACAGAAAAGGGGCATAAAAGATATGTAGCACACAATGAAAAGAGGTAACATGTAATTGGGGTCCCAAAAAGGAAAAGAATGAGAAAACTAATGAAAAGCAGTGTCTAAAGGGAAAACTGCCAAAAATTTTCTGAAATAAGAACTGCTATATACAACAAAGGATAAAAGAATCACATCAAAACTGGTGTACAAGAGTCCGACACAAAACCAAAAAAAAACAAACAAAAAACAGAAAGCATCCCCAGGGACACACAATGGAAAGGGAAGTCACCTCACTAGACTAGACTAAGCATCTCCTATGACCTCCTAGAATAAACTAAATGAACAAAATCATAGTTTATCCGTGAACTTAACTAAAACATGATGTAACTTACAACTTACCATATGTACAATTTAATGCAGTATCTTTTTAAACACACACATTCTGTTTCATAAACTTTCCATGTATTTTACCTCTAATAAACACATACTTGAAAAATTATAATGGAAAATATACTGACTGGCTGCCACTGACATAATTCACAGCATAATACAAATCAACAGAACTGACTGTTCATGAGGTAGTTCTAAAACCTCAGCTTTCAAAAGACCATGATTAGAGACAAAAAAAATTTTGTTTGCTGCAAATCACATATGTATTCTACTCATTATTTTCAATAAGTATTCTTACAGAGTTCTGATATTATGCATGGCGGGGCAAGAATTCTATGGGCTTAAGCAGATGTGATGAAATAAAAGGTACAAAAATATGAGATGATTTTTTTAATGAATTCTGTCAGAAACACACTAGGCAAGTTTCTCAAAAGATTTTTAATAAATTAACTATTTAGTTGAAATGTTTACAATAGCACCAGATAAGGTAAGGATATTTGTGGGGGGTTTTCTTTAAGCCTGAAAGTCAAAGTGCTAGATAATGTTAACCTCCTTCCATTTTGTTCACAGAGCCCCTCAGAGCTCAAGTAAAGGCTATTGCAAAGAAACTTAACAAAAAAACCACCCAGCTAGACCCACTATCTGTATGTAAAAGTTCTGGAAACTGGAATACTGTAGTTTGAAAATATTATCATTTAATTATTTTAAAGAACATAGAGTTGGCTTTAATAAATTAATCTCAATGACTTAAAATCTATTAATACTATGCAAGTCAACCTCCTGCAATATTGAAACTTACCTTATGACTAAACAGTGAGCTATGGAAAGATAAACATTATCATCTTCCGTTTTGCTTTGCCGTTTTGCAAAATGCATACCCACATTATACATAGGATGATTATACCCATTATTATACCCATGGTATGTAATCATTATACCCATGTATAATGCACATTCTTATTTTTTCCTCCAAAATTTGGGCAAAAAAGTGCACATTATACACAGCTGAATACTGTATCCCCAAATTTATGAAGATCAAAACAGTGAGATCTTACTCTAGCACCATGTGCATGCAAAGCTATTCACCTGTACTTGTCTGATTCATCCCCAACAGGGTTGGCCACTCCCATTTTCAAGGGACCACAATCAAAGGCGACATTAGTCAGCAGCAGGGTTGGTACCTCTGGCTCCTCCACTGTTCTATGCCTGAATCACAGCCCTCAAAAACCCTCGAATTTCCATTCTTTTCACCTCACCCTCATGCTACCTGTTCCAAACTCTCTATCCAGTTACTAATAAAAGCCACATGAGTCACCTGGACTTTCTGTGGCTATACATTTTAATCAAAATGGGTCTGTGCTTTCACAAGACCTGATGCAAGATGACATATACACTCCTAAGAATGCCTTGGGAGGCAGAAGATAATGATAAGAAGATAACTCATGAGGAAGCCACAGGTCAACCTCAAAGAGGGGATGAGAATCAAGTAAAGACCAGATTTCTTCCAAACCTTATATATAGTACAACTTAAATATCTGTATGCACATCCTTCTCATATACGGGAATATTTTCTGATTTTCTAGTTCAATGTAAACGTACTTGACTTTTGCTATACCTCCTTTAAAGCACTGATATCTTATAAAAATTAGTTTCCACTTGAAATTTCATTTTTGAAATCTCATTTTTTTTTATTTTGTGCCTGTTTAAGTCTATCCCAAAAGTTGTAATTAAGAAACCCATTTATCTTAAACAGAAATGGTGATGACAGGCTGGAGTCTTTGACACTGCTTTATATTTTGCTACTTTCTTGTCAATCTTTGGGAACATTATATGATATTCCTAAGAGCTTATTGAGTCAAACTTCATAAGAGAAAATTTAGAAATAAGTAAAAGCACTAAACAAAAAATCTTGAGCAGTTAGATAACTAGTACATTCTTTCCATTCTGCAGCTCATTTAATTTTGGTATTTCTTCTATTATACCATCCAACCCCAATATCCTTAACCAATGATCTATTCAAATCACAGCTAGTGCAAATTTGAGAGAAAAGGAAAAAAGAGATTGCTCTTCTTCTTAACATGAATGCAGGAGTCCTCCAAATGCTGATTACCTGACTTTAGACTCCTTATCAAAATGCTACCTACATGTAAGCAACTGTGAAAACTTCCTTCAAGTACTGGGCTGCAATTATCACAATCAGGACTTCTGAAAAAGTCATTATGTAGAGGGAATCAAGGTTGATACCAAAGATGAAATGAAATGTTATCTGCCCTGACTAATGCTGCAGGTGTTGAGACGCTATCTGCTTCTCTTCCACCTCTGTAAGCCCCTTCGTGCCAAATCTATACCATGCCTCCCGAGACCCTTCCCGCTTGGTCCGACATAAAAGGAGTGCGGGGCTATTGTTCTGTGCTCAGAATTTGGAGTTTGTCTCCTCTGGGCCCGTGCACGTAAATAAAGATCGTGCTCCTAACCCCTCAGTGTCTGGTTGTTTCATTTTTCCGGAACAATTACAGAAAAGTCAAACCACAAGCGATTTCCTGGTCACTCATAGGTAGGTCAGTTGTCTAATCATTACAGGTTATATAAAATGCATAAATTGTCATACAACCATCAAAATAAAATTACTTACACAACCATCCATTAAAAGGATCCATTAAAAGCCTATCTTTAGGCTGACTTCATTTAGTGCTTCCAAGTTCAGAACATAATCTCATTATCTCACTGTCCTCTTGGAATTCATGTGAAGACACAAAACTGCAGCTACTACAAAATTCCCTTAACTAAACCGAGGGCAGGTGAAGATAAAGCAGGGCAAACTAAACAAAAAGTAAAGGCTTTTTCACAGTTTCACCTACCTTTCCCCTCTATCAAGGTGGAGAAACTAATCTCACTATAAATGAAGCTCTAAGCTCTATGAATTAATGACTTCATTTATAAAATAAATGGGTTAGACTACCCTAAATGATCTTTAAGACCTCTTCCAGGTCTAATTTATGCTTTTGTCAGTCTATTTTGGACATTGTCTTAAATCTTCCAACTCAGCCCATTATGTAAAAGGTCTACATGCTGACAATACTCCAGAAGTGAAATCCTAACTCAAGAAATGTTTGCTTACTTTAATGTGTCACTGAAAGCAGTCATGTGAAGACAAGGGAGCGCTAGATGCAGAATCAGGAGCCCCATTCAAGTCCTAGCTCCACCACTTATTAATAATCACCTTCAGCGAGACAATGAAACTCTCTAAACTTTAATCTTGTTTCCTACAAAATGAAAATGATTCTTTATCTACCACAATCATAGAAAAAGGTAAGAATTAAGTGAGACGTAAGTCACGGAATCATAACCTGTTATTTCTAAGACTTGTTAAAATTATTAAATACTTTCTAATTGAAAAGAATTTTTTAAAATGTTTTACAGTCATTCTATAATCTTCAAGGTCCCTATTTTACAGATTGGGAACTGAGTGTTAAGTAACTTACCCATAGTTACATATCTAGTAAAGCAGGGCCAGGATTCCAACTAAATTATCTCTAAAAGCTCGAGCTCTTATCCCTTATACTATGACCTTAGAGTTCATAGAACGAGAAACCCTGAACACTGAATCTCTCCTCTTGATGAGTTTTAGCAAAGTAAAAGTAGTGATATCTGCAACTGAAAAATAAAGTTTTAACTTCAATTCAAATTTTCTTAGCCTTAGTTTAAAATAGATCCTTTTTCCCCAGAGTGCCTATTAAGTGAACTTGTATTTGATAGAAATACAGTTTATGAAATACTGATCCAAGTCAACCCTTCTTATGTTACATAAAGAGAAACTGAAATGCAAACAAATCAGAGACAAGGTTACATACAGAGCTGAACACAGACACGGGTCTGGAACACCGTACCCAAGGCCACTTCCAGAGCTCCTGCACCATGCCCAGTTACCCAGTTACAAGTACCCCCTAAAAAGGTAAGGCATTTTTAATGTTACCACATGTGCAAAGCAGATTCCCCCCAAATCAACAAAGTTTTAGAACAAAGTACCAAAAGAAGATTTACCCAAACAGTGAGAAAGCTATAGCAAAAGCCCAGGTTTTGTGGACAAGAAAGTAACCAACTCCAACATCATACCAGTTTCTCCAGTTTCCTCTACCCATAGGCCTGTTCTCTTCAAGGTAAATCTAAGAACTTATACGATCTTACCTGGCTCAGGATTCAAAAAGCCTTTCTGTAATGTAGGCTCAAAATTTCTATACTCACCAAACTTGACTTTTCAAATACGCGAATGGTTACAGGCAGTTAGGCAGGCCTGAGCAGAGCAAGGACAATGGGCCAGGTAGAGAAGGTCGCCAGGGTGAAAAGCCCCAGGGGCCTAACAATGGGTAAAACTGGGAAAACAAGGACCTCACCCCCAGGATGACCTTTCCCCCCCTAGCATATCATGGTCATGTGGTTTGGACCCCCTAATCTTTCCTGCCTAAGAGAACATCTAGGCCTCAGCTGTATTTCAGCTCCAGGCACAGAAAAACAGCAAAACCAAACAAGTGACACCGTGGCTGCTTCAGGACCAGTTGCACTGAAAAATGATCCCCTGCCCTGGCCTTGACCAGTCAGCAGAGACCAGGACCCTGAAAGAGCACGGTTGGAAAACTGCTGAATAGTCTGCTGAAACCCTAAGATTTCTACCTGCAAGAGAGAAGTAAAAACCCTCAGGACAAAAAATCCAGGGTGCACTCTCCTTCTGGGAAGGATGCTCATGCTATTCCCTTCGCCACTTCTTCCCGCACAGGCATGCATCCTTTAAATTGTAAGGGACCCCATGTAGATCTGTAACCAGGGGAGCAATGGGCAGCAGCAGCTCATCCTGGGCTAACACTCTGAACCTAGACCCCCTTTTCTCTGGCCTCTCAGTGAACCAAAGCAGTCCAGCCTGGGCTCTCCTGTTGCTTCTTATACTAGGTCCTTCCTTGTTTTGCTGTCCTGACTCTGCTTTTGCTGCAACCAATAAATCCCTGCTTGCTTTGCTGTACTTTGTCTCTTGACAGAATATTTTCCTTCAAGAAGACAAGAACCAAGATCTTGTCATCTCGCCAGGTAACAAAACGGTTCGTTTCACAGAAAGCAGGTAAGAGGACAGTCCCCAGGGAAGTCAGGGGCAAGAGGAGAGAAAGGGATACACTGCAGTGCACTGCTGGTGGTTCCTGCTTTCCAGTAGGAGAGTCTTTGAGTAAAAGTACAAGAGACAGAATGACATTAACCTAAAGGGGTTAAATTGCAATTATCATTTCTAGGCTGCTAAATATTCAATTTGACAGTCCTGATAGTATTTCAGGTTATGAAAATGCCTTGCAAAGTAAAAGCATTTTGGTCTTTCTATATTTACTGATAAAAATAACATTTCCATTTTGTGTCAATTAGCTTCACAGCCCAGTCCTACAACCTAAGGGGCTTATTTAATCAGTCATTTAAGACATTCTGAAATTGTTTAAAATATAAAAGTTGTAATTTCCTTAATTTTCAGATAAAGCATAACCTCAAAAAATTCTTTAGTACATTCCTGAGCAATTACTGAAATAAATTTTCACTTAAGATTTTTTTTTTCATTTGTATGTACATAACCCTTCAAAAAGAGAGGGCTAAGCTGTGACATATTTGGGGGGAAAAAGAAATTATTTTTACAAAGCAGTCTAAGTAAATTGTTCTAGAGAATTCTGAGGGCAATTTACAATGAATCAATTTTAATCTTGGAAAACATTCCCAGAAAGTAGGCGAGAATGAGATTCCAACACTGTGTTGAAGCACTAGTTGACCGAAGCAGAACCCTATTTTAAAAACAGAGCTTGAGAGTGTTTCTCGGGTTTCTATTTCAATCACAGAGGCTGGACCTTCTTGGCATCCTATGTTCCATGTGCATCCACGCCTGTGGCAAACAGAAGGCAGCAAACACAGTGGCTTAAAGGGGTGTAGGTATTGAGAAATCGTGGTCTTTCTCCATGTTTCCTAATTACTTAAGTATTAGTTGATAATTCACAACCATCACATGATACAAGAATAGCAAGTTGGCAAGTAAAAGGTGTTTCTCTGTCTCACAAATACAATACTTAAAATAGAAATAGAACTATCTAAGAAGAATCTTAGCCAGATGAGACATTAAATCAATTACTCCTCTATTCTAGAAGTTTTCACTTTTCTAGGATCTTCTATATCAAACATTCAAAAACTTCACATAAGCTAATAAATTCTGAAAGGGGATTTATCACTTTAATGTTATAAAGAAGTAAAGTGAGAAATTCAAAGTTAGGAAAAAAAGAATAACATTAAGCAATGACACCTTAAATAATAATACCTTAATTGTTATATGTGTGTGTGTGGTTAACCTATTTCACATACATGAGCTGATTTGATGCTCTCCAAAGTGATACTGGGTAGGTAGACAAGAAAATGATGATTACAACAATACCAGTAGTAATAAAAACAGCAGCAGTAGCAACTGCAACAAGCTTAGTTGATCTTATAACTATGTCCTGCAGTATGTGAAGCATATGACACCTATGAGGACAGTGAAATTCACACCCCCATTAAGAGAAATGCTCAGGGCCATTTCTTCATTGTAGCTCAAAAGAGCAGAGCAAAGACTCAAACACAGATTTTCTCACACTAAATTCCAGTACAAATTGTAATGACAGTCTGCTAGACACTCCTCCCAATGTTCTTTTTTTCTAAACTGTCCTCTCTCCCCCAGCCCCACCCCCCTATTTTTATACTGGGAGTTGCCCTATGTGCATCCCATGATATTAGCCCTTGGTGATAGCTAACGGTCCAGGGTAGCCTCGGGTTCCAAGCTAGAGAAATCAGATTCCTCCCCAAAAATGTGTAACAGGAACTAAGATAGATCAGATTAACCTTTCTCTGGATAGCTGGATTGTAACATGTAGACTGGGAATTGTTAGCAAAAACTACTTTCATTGTGTGGAAATGGAAAAAAACAGATGCGGTACGAAGGGAAAATAAAGGAGATATATGTAAAGTGATACATAGGTAGGGTGAATTGGTTCAGTAGTGACCCAATCCCGTGTCCCGTTTCTTAGAAAGGTGGCAGTCCTGTCCCTGGATTCTGTGAACACCTCAGGCGCCTTCTAGTACACATCCCCTCCTACCTTAAGCTAACTCTAATTGGGTCCCTGTTTCAAGAAAAGGTCCTAATTAGTAGAAAATAAATGCTACGATCAGGTACCAAACCCTGTACTAAGAGACCTCACAGACACTGTCTTTATATTTTGTCTACTCAAGGACCCTTCTCTCCTTCTGTAGCAGCGCCCTTCTCTGTTGGAAAACTCTTCCTTCCACCTTGCTGACCATATGGTCCCAGCGGGGGCTGCTCCCCAACCCCTGGCTATGCTTCATTAATATAATCTACAGATTCTACAACTTCCCTGTGAATTATCATCACAACTATTTTTAAAATGGGGCTCAGAGAAATTCCATATCTTACCCCAAATCACAACACCAATGATTAATATTACCAGAATTTGAACCCAAGTATCTCTGACTTTAATAATCTGTACTTTTTTCAACATACTCCTTTTTCTCCCTTGTGACCTATATATAACATCTTAGTTTCAATTTAATGAACAATATTTACTGGTCACTTTCTGTACACTGTATGGCAACATAATGGGAAAAGAAAAGCAATAAAATGGGAAACAAATGCAATTTTTGATTAGAAACGTGAAGTCACAATTTCCAAGTTATTCTGGATTTTGGGAGGTAGGCAAGAAGGGGAAGGCATGTGTGTGGGGGGGGGGGGGTGTTTTATATACTGATTCCCAATGAATGCACTCATCTACTGTGAACTACAACAGAGTTTCTCTGTTCTAAAAATAAAAATAAAAATAAAAATAAACACTATCCCCATGATTCCTGTGCCATGGTTCCTGTGAAAATAAGAAGGTAGTTTTCTATGAAATCTTACAGAGATAATGATCTAGAACACATATCAGGGACATTTCATCCTTAGTGAAAAAAAATAAATTTAAAGAGAAAAATCACCCAATATGGTTACAATGCCATTTTTCAGCTGGTAAACTGTGGCAGTTAAAAGTAAGTGGATTTCGTACTTTGTTCAATCTTGCAAGCCTTTCTTCAAACAAACTCGTATATGAAAACCCAGGTAAAAAGCATCCAACAGCTGACCCTGTTCCTTCAGTAGCTATGCTTCCCGTTCACACAGTTGCCCCCATGTATGTCCAGGAACCCCTGCATCTTCTCAGACTACCTACAAACTGCAATATAATGAAAGTTGACAATTAGGAAAAGTATATGCAAGTACATGTATATGCAAAGCAAACTGAAAGCATGATATGAAATGTTACAAAGAAGTTGGCTTTTACTATCTAGCATAACCATTAAGCTACTTTTGAAAATCCAGATGTAACAATAAAAACACTAACAGCTAACTTGCTGTTAGGGTGTAAACACTTGCTGTTTACTACATGCCAGGCTTTCAAATGCTTCACATGAGTTACCTTACTAAGACCTCACCATAATTCTAGGTAGCAGGCACCTTACTACTTCCACATTGTTGATGAACACACTGAGACTTAACAGACTAAGGGATCTGCCCAGCGTCACCAAACCAGCGGGCAGAGGAGCCTCATACTGAAGCCAGGTAGTGTCAATCTAGAGTTCCCACACCCACCCAACCACTAGCTATACTGAATTATATTGCAAAACACAGGCACTCAGTTTGAGTTTCAAAAGTAGTATGTGTTTAACCCACGTAACAAACAGCAGTAAACCTTACTCCAGGAAGTTTAGGTGACTTCTCATTATCACCACACTCTCTCAACCTCTACTATTTGAATACAGAAGGAAAGGAGAGAGAGAAGGAGGGAGGAAAGGAAGAAGGGAGCAGGGCAGAAAGAAAGGAAATCTTTCAAACATTACAGCAACATCTTCAAAGAGTGATTCTCAAAGTATGGACTGAGGATCCTGGGGTTCAATGACACTTTCAGCAAGTCCTCCTTTTTCCACCCTTATTATCTACGTATAGTAGTATTTTCTTCATATACTCTAACCAGCACAACACATTGCAACAGACTGAATGCAGAAGCAGATATGAGAATTTCGCTGTCTTCTATTAAGACAGACATTTAAAGAAATTTGCAAAAATGTAAAACAATGCCATTAAATATCTTTATTCTAAAAAATATTTCATAAAGTACTTTTTATGTTAACAAGTTTAGTTTTTTAAATAAACTAACAAATATTTAAATTCTTTCCATTTTAATTTCTAAAGCAATAAATATTGATATATAAAACACACAATAATAAAAACATTTTTGGAATTTCAATATTTTCAAAGTATAACAGGGTCCTGAGACCAAAAAGTTTAAGAACTCCCACCTTAAAATATACTAATTCTTTATTTTTACAAGGGACAGAAAGCCCACAATTCAAAACTAAAAGCTTCATCACCCTGGCTGGGTAGGTCAGTTGTTAGAGCAGGGTCCTGATACACCAACATTATGAGTTTGGTCCCTGGTCAGGGTACATACAAGAATCAACCAATGAATATCAATAAGTGGAACAACAAATCAACATTTCTCTCTCTCTCTCCTCCTCCTCTCTCTTCTCCTCCTTCCTCTCTCCCTCTCTCTAAAATCAATATATAAATATAAAAATTGTTTTAAAAACTAAAAGCATCAGCGTAACTTCTTAAGTAGAACATAAGAGTCAATGGGAACATTGTTTTAAACCAACTTCTTCATGATAAAGCACACTGCTAAACTTCAAAACTGACAAAATTAGATGACCCCATTAATTTACACTTCAATTGACACATATGCTTGGTCAAAAGAATACATTTATCAAATGTAATCAAAAGAATATATTTCTGTATGTGGCTAATCATATTTAAAATTAATTAGGATTAATTATAACACTAAAAAGTTTTTCTATCATGTATACTTTCTATATAATGCCTAATATCTTCAAAACTATAATCTCAGACTTTAGTATCTAAGTCTTTAACATTAGAGCAATTCAGTTTGATGGCTAATATTTACAAACAAAATTTAAAGCATGTTTCAAAAACATAAAAGTGACTGTTGACTCCCATACCAATAAAAAAGACTATTAACCAAATGTGAGGACAGTTGTTAGGTTTTTTAATATATTATGGCAAGAAAAACCATAAGTATTGAGTTCTCAAATTATAAAAAATGTTAATTCATGCTGCTGCTACTAAGATATGCTTTTATGTAATCTAAACTTAAGTTTGAATATTTATACAAACAATAAATGCAGCTACAATTACAATCATCATTGCCAAAAACACCTATTAAAGACTAAGGCGATCACATCATGATGTAAAGTATTTATGAATATTTTATGCAACACACATGCTTCCTTTCAGACAAAAAGTTTTCTAAAAATTACAAAATATATAAAGATGAAGTGTATAAACATGAGTTTTAAACAAGTTAAAAAAGGATAGAGATAATATACCCAAAGAAACAAATGGAATGCCTACGAAATAAAGATATATGTTATAATGTCAAAAAGAAATATAATTAACCATAAATGCACATTGATGACAATTATTTAGGTTAATTTAGAATGGCTCTAAATTATTGTCTGTATCCTCTTTGAAAGAAGAAATGGGGAATGTGTTCTACCATTACCTTCCTATTTCAAGCTAGACTTTTCAGCCATCTAAACAAATTGTTCAGACTTCTCTTACAAAGATAAGGCAGCAACAATGGTTTGAGTCATTAGATCCCTTATTTCAGATAAAGAAAACAATGTCCATAGAGCAAGAAAAGCTTGTAAGTCAAGGAAAGAACTATTTCCTAATATAAATAGGCTCCTAAGACCCTTCTGTCTTCTGCAAAAATGTCAACTTCTAAAATGTTACTCGAAACGCTGCATTGTCTGCAAATGAAAAGACCTTTAAATTATCACAAGTTCTTTAAAGAACACCAGATTTTTCCCTAGACACTTATTCTGTATAATCACTAGGCTAAATTAATTGAATCAAGATGACTCTCCCATATTAAATGGGTGCTGTTGGTGTGTACACTTCGGAAAAGTCACACAGCTGTGGTCAAATGCATCTCAGGGAGGCAGAGCCAGTGGAGCCTGTGTTGTCTCGATGGCCAGTGGAAAGGGCAGTGGTAGCCTGCTTTGGTGAGTTTAGTGATACAAATGCCAGGCTAGACTGAGGAAAGTAACTTCCAACCTTTCATTTCCAGTCTTTCCTTCTCTAAATGTATAACTTAATAATTACATATACATTTCATAAACTTAATAACTTAAAAATTTCTCTATATAAAACAGATAAGCAATTTAATGTATATTTTCTGACACAGTATTAACATGAAATTTCCTGTTCACTGATGATCAGCACATTCCTCATTAAACAACTCTGAAATATAAAGAACCGCCCACCCCCACCCTGCCCCGCCCCCCGTACCAAAATGTAGCTATACAGAGGATACAGATAAACACTCTACTATCAGGGAATTATTTGTATCTAAACAAAGGTATCAGAGTATGGTATGCATCTTCCAAAATCTGAAAGTGTTCATGTAATGGGGTGCAGAGCAGGGGTCCCCTGAAAACAGCAGAGTGTAACCCCCACACCCTTAATTGGGGGAAGGGGGAAGTAGATGATATGGCAGATACTTTGCATAACAACGGCAAGTTAACAGCCATACCTTTCCTGAAGGGAAGGGGGCTGCTGCCCAGGGCAAGCTGTACACTTGACTGTGAGAATGCTCAGGGGCTCATGATATGGGCGGGGTGGGGGGAGGACCTTATATAGTGCCTTTGGAAGAGGCACGGGGGCGGATGCCCATCCCAGATGTCCATGTGTCACTTACTAAAAATGGCAGAGGAAAGAAGGTAAAAGATACTGGAGAACTGGCAAAAATGACAGACACTAACACATCATAGTAGGGGCAAGATATGAGGTAAAGCAGGAAGTTCCGGGATGAGTCCTTAAAATGAGGGCAGCTGAAAGAGAAGGGGGCCCACAAAGAGCTCTCGTGTGTAAGAGGGAAGTCACAGGGTTTGGAGTAAGAGCATGCCACGAGGTCCGGGGTAAGAAAGAGGAGGTCTGCTGGGAAGCCTGCCTGGAGAAGACAGTGGCAGAGCTGGTGGAGCTACGTGGAGACCCACCAAGCCAAGCACGGATTCATGAGTCATGCTTAGAGCTGAACTGTGACCAGAAATGCTGAATTGTAGGCTTCTGCTTCTCTGAAGGACATAGAAGGAAATCACTCTCTTGGGACTGTGTCTCCCTGGACCCCATCATGATCCAGTATAACACAGCACATACTTTTCTGAATCACTACATGGAGGCTGAGGACAGCACACCTCAGATCTTGCAGGAGGGAGCTGCTGGGAGAGGATGCGCACATTCCAGGGAGGATGCAGATCTGTTTGTGTGACTGGTTGACAGACAGAGAAGGAAATGGGGAACTTCTGGGCATGGTTTTGGCTTGTAGCCTTTTGGGGAACAAGGGAAGTGCTGGGTCTCAGGGGAGAAGAGGGTCAGCGCCCCCAAGGTTGAAACCCTGTTAATAAAAACCTGTTTCCTTCAACACTAATTGTTGGGCCATGTGTCACGGCACTACACGGCTGAGCCCCAGTTTGCTCAGTTCCATTTACAGTATCACTGAATTCTTAAGACAGAAAAGTTAATGTTTTTAAATAACAACATTATCTTGGAATAGCTATTTCAGAATAAAAGAAGTGCATAAAATAGAGACAGAGGAAGATTTATGAATCTTTCTATATAAAACATATAGCTAGTAAGTTCATGATGCAAAAGAATTGATATTCATAAGCTCTAAATATCTCCATTAATATTGCTGAGCAAAGCTGTAAATACAACTTTAAATGGGTGTCTAATTTCATATGTACCCAAAACAAATACAGAAAGAAAAGCCTGTTGAATAAACTATGCTGTGACACTCATATTTTGCTGAATACAGATGTGTGGTTTTTTGCCCACAGACACAGGGAATCCATCAAAATGATAAAATTTCCCTCACAGGTTTCCTTCTTTTTCCAAAAGATTCAAGACTGTAAACTATGGCTTTTAATGAAAACTTATGAATTAATTGTATCCCTTCAACCACAGAAAGATCTCATTTTACTCTAGTCAAAGAAGCTATTATCTATGGAACAGATATCTGCATTACAAAGAGAAGAAACAGCAGGAAGTGGTAGTGAGGTGACTCACTAAACGCCCAAACAGGACAGGGCTCTGGGCCACAGGACCAGAGGGCAAAGGCAGGAGGGAGGCTCGCCCGACAGGGGCTAATACTCAGAACGTGGGTTCTTGGCCGTGGCTCTGTAAAGGTTCTACTCAGGGCCCAAATGCCATCTCTTTTGAGTTGTCAGAAAACTTCTTTCCCATATATGTACAAAGAGTACTTCTCAATTTCCAATAAACTATAGAACAGAAGGTTCTATTTTAAAATTTACCTGGAAATGATCACTGGGGAGGCAAAAGAAACAAGCACAAAGACACCCTTATGTCACTACCAATTTAGCTTAGTTCGAATTAGCTTTCTTGTGTAAGAGACCTACGATACTTGGCAAATGTGCCCTTTCTGGAAAATGAGTAGCCTCCTGGTGAGAAGAGCCTTCCCACCAAGCCTAGGAGACTGAAGGGTTAACTGTCGAGGTGCTGCCTTGTCCAGGGCTTTCTTAGTCCTGGTCCCACAGAGGATGTTTCTTCACTTGGCCTCTCCCCCTCCCAATTAAACATGTATGCTGAGCCTTCTCTAGAAAGCTAGAGACAGGACAGGCAGCTGATGGTCTCTTATCACAGCCCTTCCCCAAGTGGCTATAGCAGCTTGTGTTGTACTGATCAGAAATCTCCAAAAGTTACCAAGCTTAAGGGCAGAATGTTCTTAGATATAGCACTTGGAGGGCAAATCTACTGCTAGATTTCCAAGCCCTTCCCAGATTTCCCATCACCACTAGAAAGGTACATCATAACCAGTGTTTAGGGTCACAAAGGGCTATGATTTGCCTCATAAGTTGCCACAAGTTTTATTCAAAAATACAGAGGCAGGGGAATCAAGATAGTGGAGAAGTGAATGAAAGTCACAATGACCTCCTACCAGGACAAATCTGGAATTACAGCTAAATGGCGGAGAAATCGCCCAGAACAAACAACTGAACAACAGCAAGAGAGAAGCCCTATAATCTCGGACACAGAGGAATCAGTTCAGCACAACCTGGCTGTTAGGAGTGCAGAGGAGACACAATAGAGCTGGTTGGGCACCCTCAGGCGGCAGAGCCAGAGGGATGTTTAAGCAACCAGTTGGAACCCCCTGAGAAGACCGGGGTCTAAACCATAAATTGGGATCCCCAGCCTACAGCACCAGAGGCCAAAAAGTACACAGGTAACAACCAACTGCGAAAAGTGGCAGGGCTGCTCTCTGCCAGAGATCGGCGGCTGGAGACTGAAAGAGTCGTGTAAAGGGCCAAAGCATAAATTTTCATCTGTAGCCACTTACCCTGGGCTCTGGCAAAGGCTGGGGCAGAATGGGCTAGAGACTTCTGAGGAGAGACTGGGGACAGACGCTTTGGGGAGAGAACTGAGAAAGTAGCCGTCAGGATCCCAGAGCTGAGTCATCCCCCGCGCAGCAGCGAGCTTGCTCAGGCAGGCCACTCACCTGAGCGGCAGCCTGAGAGGAAAGAACGGGAAACAGTCCCCGTGGAGGGACTCATCCTTGGCCCTGTGGTGCTTAAGCCTGACTGCTGAGTGCAGAGTGGCAGCCACAGACAGTGTATCCCTGCCAAGAGAGGGCAGGGTGGACTAGAGGCGTTTGAGAAGAGACTGTGGCAGAGACTCTGGGGAGAGAACTGAGAGAGTAGCCTCCGGGATCCCAGTGCTCAATCAGCCCCCATAGGGCAGCAGCCATTGAGCTCACACAGACCACTCCCCTCCGAGCAGCTACAGCCTGAAGGGAAACATCAGCCCAACCCCAGGGGAATTCTGCCCCACCCTATGGTGTTTAAGCCTGACTGCTGAGCGCAGGGTGACTAGATTAACAACTGAAGCAGGCAGTGGGACAATAGATCCCTAGAAGTCTCTAACAGACTGTTTAAGGTCAGATGGGGTCAAAATTTGCATCAACAGGGGTGGATCCAGAAAGAAAAAACAGCAGTAAATACTAGAAGCTACCAAAGCAAAATCCGCTACAGTCTTCTCCATGATTTGCGATATTTTCCTTACTACTCAGTTTTTTAACATTCATTTCTTGTCCATCAACTTGGTGCACATTAAGTCACTATTTTTATACTACAGTTCAATTCTGTCCTTTCTCATAATGGTCTTAATCTCTTTACAGTCTTACTAATATTAGTTCATTTGCTATTGATGATGGGATGGCAGGGGGGAGTCAAACCTCATTTACTATTGCAACAAGAAAAATAAAGTACCTAGGAATAAACTTAACCAAGGAAGTTAAAGACCTGTATTCAGAACACTACACAACCCTGAAGAAATTAAGGAAGACACAAATAAATGGAAGCATATACTGTGTTCATGGATCAAAACGATTAACATCATCAACATGTCCATACTACCCAAAGCAATTTATAGATTCAATGCAATCCCTATTAAAATACCAATGACATATGTCAGATATAGAACAAACATTTCAAAAATTTATATGGAACCATAAACGACCCCGAACAGCTGCAGCAATTTTGAGAAAGAAGAACACAACAGGAGGGATCACAATACCTGATATCAAACTATACTACAAGTCTACTCTAATCAAAACAGTCTGGTACTGGTATAAAAGACACATAGATCAGTGGAGCAGAATAGAGAGCCCAGAAATAAACCCATGTCTCTATGGTCAATTAATATTCGACAAAGGGGGCAGAAGCATAAAATGGATGAAAAATAGCCTCTTCAACAAATGGTGTTGGGAGATCTGGACAGCTACATGCAAAAAAATGAAATTCGACCACCAACGTACACCACAAACAAAAATAAACTCAAGATGAATAAAAGATTTAAATACAAGTCGTGACATCATAGAAGTCCTAGAGGAGAATATAGGCAGGGAAATCTCAGATATTCCATGCACCAATACGTTCACCGATATGTCCCCTAGAGCAAGGGACATAAAGGAAAGAATAAACAAACAGTACTTCATCAAAATAAGAAGCTTCTGCACAGCTAAAGAAAACATCAGCAAAATGAAAAGGGAACCAACTGTATGGGAAAATATATTTGCCAATGATACCTTGGACAAGGGTTTGATATCCAAATTATATAAAGAACTCACACGACTCCAGTCCAGGAAGACAAACAACCCAAATAAAAAGTGGGCAAAGGACCTGAACAGACACTTCTCCAAGGAGGACATACACAGGGTCCAGAGACATATGAAAAGATGCTCAGCATCACTAGCCATCACAAAGATGCAAATTAAAACCACAATGAGATACCACTTCACACCAGCCAGAATGGCCATCATAAACAAATCAACAAACAAGTGCTGGAGAGGATGAGGAGAAAAGGGAACCTTAGTGCACTACTGGTGGGAATGCAGACTGGTGCAGCCACTGCAGAAAACAGTTTGGAATTTCCTCGAAAAACTCAAAATGGAACCAACTTTTGACCCAGCAATTACACTGCTGGGATTATATCCTAAGAATCCTGAAACACCAATTCAAAAGAATCTATGCACCACAACGTTCATGGCAGCATTATTTACAATAGCCAAGTGCTGGAAACAGCCTAAGTGCCCAACAGTAAATGAGTGGATCAAAAAACTATGGTACATTTAACAATGGAATACTACATAGCAGAAAGAAAGAAAAAGCTACTACCCTTCGTGACAACATGGATGGAACTGGAAAGCATTTTGCTAAGTGAAGTAAGTCAGGCCATGAAAGACATATGATACTATATCATCTCACCTATAAGTGGAACCTAATCAACAAAATAAACAAGCAAGCCAAATATATCCAGCAACATTGAAATAAAGAACATGCTGACAGTAACCAGAGGAGAGGAGGGAAGGGGGATAATGGGGGACAAGAAGAGGAAGGGTCATCAAGGAGCATGTATAAAACACTCATCTACAAAGCCAAATGGTGGAAGGAGAGGGTGGGAGGTGGGGAGGGGTGGGGCTGGGGAAAGTGGTGGCGGGAAAATGTTGACCTGGGGATGATGGGAGGGGGTGCAGTGTGGAGGGGATAAAGGGGAGAAAAAAATGGAACAACTGTAATAGCGTAATCAATAAAATATACAAGAAGAATCCCGGTAAAAAAATAAAAATAAAAATAAAACAGGGTCAGTTAACATCTGCTCTGACAGAGGATCTGAAGGGGACTAGGGAGAGTAAGCTAACTAAACTAAAATAACAGAAAAAAAACAAAAACAAAAAAACAAAATACAGATGCATCATAACCTCATTTTGTCCTCACCACAACCCCACAGAGTAGATATTGGTATCATATGGCCATTTTATAAAGAAATGGAGGCTCCATGGGTTACACAATCAGTCACACTGCTAATAAGTGGTGAAACTGGAATTCTTATCCAAGTTCTGAGAGGAATGTACAAGAAAGATTTTGTTGGAAAAACTTGACCTGAACTGCCCAAGGATGCCATGTCAGTAAAATGCTCCTGGAGCCAGTTCACAGGAGAATCACATGAAGGAGGGCAAACACACAGGCCGAGGACCACAGGCCTACCTCCATCAAAGGTGAAGCAGTGTTATTTCCCTTTCAACCTTCTAAGCTCTCCTCAGTCACCCACACTCACTAATTATCTGCTTTATGGTGCTCTTCCATGAGTAGGAGGGAAGCAGCCTTTGGTACTTATTTTTACCTAATGTCAACAACATTAAAATGTGTGTGGTGTAAATATGGGAGAGAAAACACCAACCCATTTCTGTTGATGCTCTAGCCCACACAGTCCCATCCCAGGCACTGCCCTGAAGAAGGAAAAGCAAAATAACTTCACTATCCATTCTTTATTGTGTGATGACCATCAGCTAAGAACCTTTCTAAAGCAGTCCACTCATTTGACTTCAGAACAGACCTGAGGTATAGATGTTATCATCCCCGTTTTTCAGATGACAAAGCTGAGGCATAGAGAGTTTGAGTAACTTCCCAAAAATCACACAAAAGTAGTATGCCACATGATCCCTGACTTTCAGAGCTTGGAACCCAATTACGGAAACAGGATCAATTCACTTAAAACAAGTGGCAAACAAAACTGTCTAATTAAAAGTTCAATACATGACATGGGAAAACCCTAGAGTAGTCCAAAGAAGAGAAGGCAAGTGAGTTTCTGACTCCAGAGAGATGCTTCAAGAGGAGTAGGACGACAACTTAGCAAAGGCAGTGCTTGTCAATGGGGATGATTATGTCCTCCAGGGAGTGGGGGTTGAGAGTGGAAGGTGTTGGCATCTAATGGGTAGAGACCTGGATTCTGCTAAACATCTTAAAAAGCACAAGGCAACCCTCACAACAAAGAAATATCTGGCCCCAAAATGTTAGTAACTCCAAGGTTAAGACACCCAAAGCTAGAGGAATGAAGAATATTTAAATAGGGTCATTCCAGACAATGTCATTCAGACACCACAGACAAGAGTTCAGATACATAGGAGGTGATTTATTATGGGGTGGAAGAGGAAATATTGTTGCTTAGGAAGGTTTCATGGAAGGCTCTGAAAGTCAAGCGTTGGAAATACAGCTGGATTTTGCTGGAAATGGAGATACATAATAGATTTGTGATGACATTCACAGGATGACAACCAAGAGTCAGGGAGAGTCCCAGAGCCCAGCTAGGAGATTTATTACAAGTGTAACAAAAAGTACCTGGTGGAAAGGAGAGAAAGTAGCAAAAAACACTATAAAGAAAGAATGGACCTGTTTCACTACTAGATACAGGTGTGAAGGAAAGAGTAAGGTCACATTTTTATTCTACTTTCTTACCTATGTACCCCATCGTTATGGCCAAGACAGTGCTTAGCAGAGAACATGCATAAATTTCTGATGCTTGAATCATCAGTTTAGTGGATTCACATCTTACGGGAAGGCGAGGTCCTAATGTTCCATGTAAAGGAAAAAATTATACAGTCAAAATGAGGTTTGGAAAACGACAAACTGTCTCTAAATGAGCTCAATAAAGCCAGTTGCTTTCCCAGCAGAGGGAGACACTGCTGGTTCTTAGCTGACGGCCAGATGAAATAGCTGGCCTGTGATTAGCAGGCTGCTGCAAGAAAACCTCGCATGGCATTCAGCACAGTGTGACAGGCTCGGAGGCCTGCGAGAACGTGGCGCAAGTGGAGAGCAGCAGATTTCCATCTCCTGTCCCAGGTTCCACTGGGGGAGGGGAAGTGTAGAATCACACCCACTATTGGCCAAAAGAGATAAAGGCACCTAAGTTAAATCTATATGGGATACAAAGGGTCTATGTACTGGACAGAAGTGAGGGGAAGCTTGAGAAAGGGAGGTAGATGGTGGCGTCTGACAGAACCTCTCCCACAGGTCAACCACTGACTCTCCCCAGCTGAGTCATGTTTGGGTTAAAACACTGTGCAAGTGAAACATACTCTTAAGATATGTGACTGCAGACCAGTCCTCTCTCATTAACATTTCATCAGCATGAAGCTGTTTATCATTCTTAATTTCCCAAATACAAGTAAAGCATTTGCTGTGCACACAGTATTGAGGGGACTACACATGACCAAGACCCAGACACACCAAGGAGTGTGCTGTCTAGTTGATTTATTAACTCAGACCACGGATCAGCAACCTTTTTCTTTACAAAGCCAGACAGTAAATATTTAGGCTTTGGGAGTCATACAGTCTTTATTGCAGCTACTTAACTCTGCCATTATAGTGGGAAAGGAGCCATAGACACCATGTAAATGATGAGCATGGCTGTGTTCCAACACAAATATTTACAAAAACAGACAGTGGGACGGACTTGACCAGTTTGCCAACCCCTGGCTTACACCATTTCTGTTAACTGACTAAACAGAATACAAATGATGAGAATTAGCAAAAGCTCAAGAGCAGAGTTTGGAAAAAGTATATGAAAGTACACTGATAAGGAGAGCACCATGCAGGCCGCCTTGTGCATTAGGCCCTGCAGGAGCCTCTTGGGGATGTGAGGACCCTCAGACCCCAGGGGAGCTTAGCCTCAAGCCCAAAAAGTGCAAGCAAAAAAACAGAGAAAAGAAAAAGAAAAAAACACTCTACAATCCTAAGGAAAGCTAACCCTGCCTGGCAAATAATCATTGGAAAAGTCACCAAAACCCCTCCCTACTCCAGTAGATTTTATTGTCCAAAACTGACTTGATTAGGCAAGGACCACTGGTTCGTGTAAGGGTAATTTAGAACACTTTCCTAAGTCAACTATAAATTCATATGTCACTTAACTGAGATTAAGAAAATAGATGCTGCCCCACAACGAAGCAGAACAATTTGATCCCAAAACCTGGTCTTCCAAAAGGAACACAAGAAGGAACACACAAGGAACACTGTAAGAAAATACCTTTTTAAAAATGTCTGACTCAGTTTATCAAGAAACTCAATCAATATCACCATAAATAAGCCCTTCTGAATCCCATGAGCCTTCCCATAGTGTTTTTTCACCTTCTACTTTGATGCAATAAATATAACTCTAAAGCCATAAAGACAAAATATTTTGTAACACACCTGCTGGGAGAAACAGTCCTCCTGGATCCTTTGGTTTGCCAAGGCTGCAAGACCCTGACCACCCTTTGACCTAGGCCGTTTCTTAGGGCTAGTCAGTCAGCTGGGAACTGTGACAGGTGAATTAATGTCTCTCCCCTTTTCTCCACTTCCTTTCCCCGCCCTGCCACCCCAGCAAGACTAGGTCTACTTACTGCCTGCTATAGAAGTGGTGGATGCCTCTCAGTGTGTAACTCAGCTGTGATGTAAACACACTGTGTGCACAGTTTCCATCTGGGCATTGTCAAGTTGCCCCTGTGGGGTTTGAGGGGCAAGGGAAACTGACGTAAATATGCTGATGCTCATGCTGCCATCCATGCCAAAAATTATAAACCCCTCTGTCTCAGTCCCAGGAGTCTCATGTCATCTGCCAACATTCATGAAACAGTAACAGGCAAACCTACCAGTTCGTAACCAAGGTAAAATCAGGTCCCAGAACCAACATTAATTCTCTTCAATATAAAATAAAAATTTTCAATTACTTTCTTTTCCTTTTTTAAACGTTCATTCTCTAGCAAGCTTTCTTATACTAAGGGTGATCAAAGCTCCTGGTTGACACAGGATAGTCCAGTTTATATCTGCTGACCTATGATTTCTCATCTGGTAAGGTAAGGTCCCCCTTTCACTCTCAAAAGGGTTCTGACATATATTAAATAATATTATCACCCTCTTATAATCCAATAGGTATATATATTTTTTGCAAATATATAAATTATTTCAATTTCTTATTTGTGATCATCTTTCTTTAAAAAAACGGAATATGGTCTGACAAAATCTTTTACTTAAAACACCTTTTACCATAGGGAATATAGTCAATAATGTTATAATAACTATAATAGTGTCAGATAGGTACTAGACTTATCAGGGTAATCACTTTGTAAATTATATAAATGTCTAGTAACTATGTTGCAAACCTGAAACTAATATAATATTGTATGTCAACTCTAATTAATTTTTTTTAATTTTAATAAAAATATAAATGCCAAAAATATTACCTTTTACCCCAAGAGTTTATATTTGGCAAGTCATGGAAAGAAAGTTCTAAATTCAGTATCCCCCTGACACAAGATGACAATGAATGCTTGTTAAGTGCTTTACTGTTGCAGAGTACATTCTGACACGCACTGTTTTTCCTTTTAGGAAATCATCTAAAACTGGGAATGATACAAAAATCATATATAGCTGACACTTGAACAACATGGGTTTGAACTGCATGAGTGCTTTATATATCAGCCCTCTGTATCCCCAGTTTTCACATCCATGGATTCAACCAAAGGATATCAAAAGCAGTATTTTCGATCCACAGGTGGAAATCCGTGGAGGCAGAGGGCCAAATGTATGCAATGGTCTACACCACTTTATGCAAGGGACTTGAGCATCCACAGATTTTGGTATCTGCATGGAACCAATCCCCTGTAGATAATGAGGGGTAAATGTATTTAAGTTTTTTGGGAGTCAAAACTAATACTTGGATTTTCAACTGTGCAGGGGTCGGCACCCCTAACCCTCATGTTGTCCAAGGGTCAACTGTGCATTAGATTGTATCTTGCATTGATATTTAATCGTAAGTCCCTGCACCCACAACATTCTGGGGGGAAATTTTCTCCAAAACAGAAAAAGAAAACTAAATAATGAAGTGCACCACGAAGACGTGACTGTGTAGATTCCGGGAAGTTACCCAGCTTCCACATCCTTGTCTCGGCCACCCCATCCAAGTTGGAAACTGGACAATTTGTCTCATGTACAGCACAGAAACAACCTGAACAGAGTAATCCTTTAGCAAACCTTCCCCAAAGGCAGCCAAAATGTTTCAGCTTTAAACACCTTTCTGTATGATCTCCAACAGGTTTAATGGAATAAGGTCCCTTCCCTTCACTACTTACCCAGAAACACTGGCAGTTACTCTGCTCAGTGTCCCTGATAGTGGTTCCCCTCTCGGCTTTACACTTCAGGATCAGCAGCCAAGCGCAGCTCTCCGCCAAACCCCCCCCGCTACCTCACCTGCACATCCCCTACACACACATGGACATCTTGGAGATTTGAAAAAAAAAAAAAGTTCCCTACCCGTAACTACGGTGATCCCTGCCATAAACAAGGAAGCCGATGCAGCGTCAGCAAAGCAAGCACTCGGTTAAGCAGAACAAGTGCTGCACAAAATATGCAGTCAAATTAGTACAGGATAATCCCAGAGATAGTGAGAGAGAATTAGTGTGCAGGCCTGTTATAAACTGAGTCAGATTTGCACAAATGGCAAGGGAATTAACAAAAAGAAATATATCCCCCTCTACCATTTCTAAAGCTAAAATGTTTTTTATATAAGGTAAACTTGAGAATAACAGGCCAAGAGTAAAAACTGTTTGTTTTTTTCTAGGAGACAGACAAAGCTAAACTCCTGTTTTCTTTAAAGGCTGGTTCTCCAAAATCCTTAGCAGAAACAAAAGACTATGTGTTTAAAAAGAGGATTTTTTTAATTACTCTAATTTTTTTCTTTTCCACATATAGCAGTGGTCTTGTACAGAGTGAAAGTAGAATAAAACCCTACCTGGTCACCTACATTCAGCCCGTGAACACACACACCATCGGCTGCATAGCCCTGCTTTCACATGCCTCCTGCATCAGCTTCCCCAACAACCAACTCTGGAGCTGGGGTCTTCTGGGTTCAAATCCAGCTCTGCCACCTAATAACTGTGTGACTTAGGCAAGTTACTCACCTTTTGTGCCCAAGTTTCTGTACATATAAAATACTAATAATAGTAGCACCTACCAGAAAGAGCTGTAATGAGGATTAAGTGGGTTAATATTGGTAACGTGGTTAGGACACAGCCTGGCACACAAGTTTTGTAGCTCTGAAGACTCAAATATCCCCTTTTACACAAAGGGCAGGGTTGATGCTTACTTCATTTGCAAAAACCACATTTTCACAAGGTAATGCCTAACACAGTGTCAACAAATATGGGCAGGGAAGATGGATACAAAAACTGAAGAAAGGAAAAAAATCAATCATCTCTTCCATTACATTTAAAATTCCAATTAGCTTATTAGACTCAAATGGCCAGTGTGGTAAATTGTGGACTGAGTGATGTTCTCACCACTAAGTGGAACTTCCTTAACACAGACTGTCCTGTTTCCAAAGGAAGCACCATAAATCCAACGATCTGCCTGCCTCTGCCAGGCCACTCCCTTCCCATAATAAAGGAAGACAGTTCCCCACTTACCATCTCCCACACTTCGCACTGCCAGTGCCCTCAACACCACGTCTGCTGTTGCCAGAATTTATCACCGATACTAAAACATGACGAAAAATAAAATTTCTAAAGGAGTATGAAATCCATGGGAAAACATTCAGAAGCAATGCTTTCAATTAGTTTCATGTTTAAATGAAATTAATTTCAGACACAATTCAATATAGCTTTTGTATTCTAAAGACATTCCCAATAATATGAAAAAAATGTTTTCCGAAAGATTTCTGCTTTACGTGTTTGGGAAATCCGGGCTTATACTGTATTATGTATCAAACTTGATCTGATGAATTAATTTTTTTTTGGTATATTTTATTGAGTATGCCATTACAGTCGTCCCATTTTTTCCCCAATATCCCTTCTGCCCTGCACCCCATTTCATCTTCCCCACACTTCTTAGTCCATGTCCATGGGCTGCACACACCAGTTCTTTGGCTACTTAATTTCCCACACTACTCCCAGCCTCCCACTGACCTCTTAGTTTTTGGTTTTTTTTTTTGGCAACATTTTCCCGCCACCACTTTTCCCAGGCTCACCCACCACCACCTACCACCCTCAATCCTTCCCCCATTTGGTTTTGTCCATGGGTCCTTCATGGATGTTCCCTGATGGCCCTTACCCTCCCTTTCCCCTGTCATCACACTCCTTCCTCCCCTCTGGTTACTGTCAGTTTGCTTTTTTTTTCAATGTTGCTGGTTATATTTTGCTTGCTTGTTTATTTTGCTGGTAAGTTTCCACTTATAGGTGACATCACATGGTGTCTGTCTTTCGCCACCTGGCTTATCTCACTTAGCATAATGCTCTCCATCCTGCTGTTGTGAAGGGTAGTAGCTCCTTCTTCCTTTCTGCTGCATAGTATTCCATTGGGTAAATGTACCACAGTTTTTTGATCCACTCATTTACTGTTGGGCACTTAGGCTGCTTCCAATTCTTGGTTATTGTAAATTGCTACTATGAACATCGGGGTGCATAGGTTCTTCTGAATTGGTGTTTCAGGATTCGTAGGGTATAATCCCAGCAGTGAAATTGCTGGGTCAAAAGTTGGTTCCACTTTGAGTTTTTCAAGGAAATTCCAAACTGTTTTCCACAGTGGCTGCACCAGTCTGCATACCCATCAACACTGCACTGAAGTTCCCTTTTCTCCACATCCTCGCCAGCACTTCTTGTTCATTGATTTGTTTATGATGGCCATTCTGGCTGGTGAGAAGCGGTGGTATCTCATTGTGATTTTAATTTGCATCTCTCTGATGGCTAGTGATGCTCAGCATCCTTCCATATGTCTCTGGGCCTTGTTTATGTCCTCCTTGGAGAAGTGTCTGTTCAGGTCCTTTGCCCATTTTTTTAATTGGATTGTCTATCTTCCTAGAGTGGAGTCATGTGAGTTTTTTATATATTTTGGATATCAAACCCTTGCCCAAGGTATCATTGGCAAATATATTTTCCCATACAGTTGATTCCCTTTTCATTTTGCTCATGTTTTCTTTAGCTGTGCAGAAGCTTCTTATTTTGATGAAGTACCGTTTGTCATATCAGTGAACATACTACTGCATGGAATATCTGAGATTTTCCTGCCTATACTCTCCTCTAGGACTTTTACAATGTGACGACTTATCTTTAAGTCTTTTATCCACCTTACGTTATTTTTGTGTGTGTACGTTGGTGGTCAAATTTCATTTTTTTGCATGTAGCTGTCTAGATCTCCCAACACCATTTGTGGAAGAGGCTATTTTTACTCCATTTTATGCTTCTGCCCCTCCTTTGTCAAATATTAATTGACCATCGAGAAATGGGTTTATTTCTGGGTTCTCTATTCTGTTCCATTGATCTATGTGTCTTCTTATGCCAGGACCAGACTGTTTTGATTACAGTGGCCTGTAATACCTTATAGTATTTGGAGTAAAGAATGAAGTTACTTTTTTTCTTTGTCATTATCATCACTCATTTGAATTGTACCTTCAAATACAATATTTTTTATATTCATAAACTTACATTTTATTCTTTCTATACATAATGACAAAGCTTCAAGATGCATGGCCTATGAAAAATGCAAAATGAGGAATTTATATAATTTATACTTCATAAAATTAAAGTTGAAAAATATCTTCCACATCATTGTAGTTCTACATTGGAGTATTTAAAGTAAATCAAGCTTTCCCCCTGAGAGCCTGGTGTCAGGCATTGTGATCCCTCCTACTTTGCTCTTCTTTCTCAAAATTGCTGAAGCTATTCAGAGTCATTTATGACTCCATATAAGTTTTTGAATATTTGTTCTATATCAGTGAAATATAACATTGGTAATTTAATAGGGATTGCATTGAATCGATAAATTGCTTTGAGTAGTATGGACATTTTGATGTCAGGCATTGTGATCCCTCCTACTTTGTTCTTCCTTCTCAAAATTGCTGCAGCTATTTGGGGTCGTTTAAGATTCCATATAAATTTTTGAAATGTTTGTTCTATATCAGTGAAATATGACAGCGGTAATTTAATAGGGATTGCATTGAACTGATAAATTACTTTGGGTAGTATGGACATTTTGATGATGTTAATTCTTCCAGTCCAGAAACATGGAATATGTTTTCATTTATTTGTGTCTTCCTTAATTTCTTTCTTCAGGGTTGTGTAGTTTTCTGAATACAAGTCTTTGAATTCCTTGGTTAGGTTTATTTCTAGGTACTTGATTTTTCTTTTTTGCTATAATAAATGGGATTTTTTTCCCTCATTTCTGATTCTGATATTTCATTGTTGGTGTATAAAAATGCCTTTGACTTCTGAATATTAATTTTGTATCCTACTGTTTTGCCAAATTCACTTATTAGGTCGAGTAGTTTTCTGGTGGAGTCTATCCGGTTTTCTATGTACACTATCATGCCATCTGCAAACAATGACAGTTTGACTTCCTCCTTTCCAATTTGGATGCCTTTTATTTCTTTTTCCTGTCCTACAGCTGTGCTAGAACTTCTAATACTATGTTGAATAGAAGTGGTGAAAGTGGATATCCTTGTCTTGTTCCTGATCTTAATGGGAAAGCTTTTAGTTTTTGCCCATTGAGTATAATACGGGATGTAGGTTTCTTGTATATAGCCTTTATTATGTTGAGGTATGCCCCCTTTATTCCCGTTTTCTGAGTGTTTTATCATAAACAGGTGTTGTACCTTATCAAATGTTTTTTCCGCAACTATTGATAGGATCATGTGATTTTTGTCTTTCTTTTTATTTATGTCACATATTACATTTATTGATTTGTGAATATTGTACCATCCTTGTATCCCTGGGATGAATCCAACTTGATCATGGTGTATGATCTTTTTAATGTATTCCTGGTTGCGGTTTGCCAATATTTTGTTGAGGATTTAGGTGTCTATATTCATCAGTGATATTGGCCTTTAGTTTTCTTTCTTTGTTGTGTCTTTATCTAGTTTTGGGATTAGGATGATGCTGGTCTCATAAAAAGAGTTTGGGAGTCTTCTATCTTCTTAGGTTTTTTGGAATAGTCAGAGGATAAGGGCTAGCTCTTCCTAAAATGTTTTGTAAAATTCTCCTGTGAAACCATCTGGTCCAGGGCTTTTGTGTGCCTGGAGTTTTTTGCTTACTGCTTCAGTTTAACCAACTGTTATCGATCTGTTCAAGCTTTCTGCTTCTTCATTCAGCTTTGGAAGATTTTATTTTTCCAGAAATTTTTCCATTTCACCCAGGTTTTCAAATTTCTTGTCATATAGTTGTTCGTAGTAATTTCTTACAAACCTTTGTATTTTTGTGATACCAGTTTTACTTTGTCCTCCTTCATTTCTGATTTTATTTATTTGTGTCCTCTTCCTTTTTTTCTTGATGAGTCTACTTAAAGGCTTGTCGATTTTTTTATCTTTTCAAAGAACCCGCTCCTGGATTTATTGATCCTTTGAATTGTTCTTTTAGTCTCTATGTCACTCAATTATGCTTTGATCTTGATTCTTTCCTTCCTTTTACTAGCTCTGGGCTTTGTTTGTTGTTTTTCTCTAGTTCTTGTACATGTTCTTTTAGGTTATTTATGTGAAATGTTGCTATCTTTTTCAGGTGGGCCTGTATTGCTATGAACTTCTCTTTATCAGGTAGTCCTGTATTGCTATGAACTTTCCTCTCAGGACTCCCTTCGCTGCGTCCCATAGGTTTTGGACTGTTGTATGTTCATTTTCATTTGTTTCCAGAAAATTTTTGGTTTCTCCTTTGATCTCTTCATTGACCTATTCATTGTTTAATAGCATACTATTCAGTCTCCATGAGTTCAAATATTTTTGAGTCTTTTTCTTGCAGTTCATTTCTAATTTTAAGCCCTGTGGTCTGAGAAAATGCTTGATATTATTTCAATTTTCTTAAAATTCTTGAGGCTTGGTTTGTGTCCTATCATGTGGTCTATCTTTGAAAATATTCCATGTGCAGTTGAAAAGAATGTTTAGTTTGCTTCTTTGGGATGAAAGGTTCTATATATATATATATATCAGTTAAGTCCATTTGATCTGATGCATCATTCAGTTCTACAGTATCTTTGTTGATATTTTGTTTGGATGATTTATCCATTATTGACAGTGGGGTATTAAATTCCCCGACTATAAGTGTGTAGCTGTCTAGACCTTTCTTGAAGTCCTCCAGGATTTTCCTGATATATTTGGGTGCTCCTGTGTTGGGTGCATATAGGTTTACAATGTTTATGTCTTCTTGATGGACGCTTCCTTTGAGTATTATGAAGTGTCCTTCTAGGTCTCTTTTTATGGACTTTGTTTTGAAGTCTATTTTGTCTGATATAAGTGTTGGCTACCCTGGCTTTTTTTTCCCTGTTCATTTGCTTGGAATATTTTTTTTCCATCCCTTTACTTTCAGTCTGCATAGGTCTTTGTTCTGAGGTGAGTCTCTTGTAGGCAGCATATGTGCGGGTCATGTTTTCTAATCCATCCAGCTCCTCTATGTCTTTTAATTAGATCATTTAATCCATTTACATTTAAAGTTATTGATAGGTACTTATTCATTTTTTCCCTTTGTACTTGTGTTCCTCTCTCTCTCTAACTCTTTTTCTTCATCTTCTCAAAGCAGTCCCTTTAGCATATATGGCGATACTGGTTTGGTAGAGGCATATTCTTTTAGCCTTCTTTTGTCTGAGAAATTCCTTATTTCTCCTTCCATTTTAATTGAGAGCCTTGCTGGGTAGAGTAGTCTTGGTTGCAGGCCTTTGCTTTTCATTACTTGGAGTATTTCTTGCCATTCCCTTCTGGCTTCTAGTGTTTCTGTGGGGAAGTCAGCTGCTAGCCATATCAGAGCTCCCTTGTCTGCTACTTCCTGTTTCTCCCTTGCTGCTTTTAAGATTCTCTCTTTGTCCTTGACATCTGCCATTTTAATTATGATGTGCCTTAGAGTGGGTCTGTTTGAGTTCCTCTTGAATGGGGACCCTCTGTGCTTCCTGGACTTATGTGACTTTTTCTCTCCTCAAATTAGGGGTGTTTTCCATCATTACTTTTTCAAACAGGTTTTCTATGCCTTGCTCCTCTCCCACACCTTCTGATATTCCTGTTATATGGATATTCTTATGTTTCATGTTGTCCTGCATTTCCCTTAACCCCTCTTCATTCTTTTTGAGCCTTTTTTCATTTTCTTGCTCTTCCTGGGAGTTTTTTCCTACCATGTCCTCCAGCTCGCTGATTCGATCCTCTCCTTCATCTAGGTTTTGATTCCTTTCACTGTGTTCTTCGATTCAGAAATTGTATTCTTCATTTCCTCTTGGCTCTTGTTGATGGTTTCTATGTTCTTTTTCATGCTGATATAGTTTGCAGTAAGTTCCTCATTGTTTCCCAGTAGTTTTTGGTAATTCTCACTGATTTCACTGAGTTCAGTTAGCTTCCTTATAATCATTGTTTTGAACTCAATATCTGATCATTTACTTGCCTCTATTTCATTTAGTAGTCTTTCTAGGGATTCTTCCTTTCCTTTTGGTTGGGGGTTGTTTCTTAGTCTTCCTATTATTTGTCTACCTGAGCAAAACCTCAAAGCCCAGGAATCAAACCCAGGACCGCAGAAATAACTCCCCCCTGCAATCCCACTATCAACAGCAAATCAACCAGTATTAATTAGGCTGTAAAAGGATTAAGACTATTATAAGAGAAGAGAGAAATAAACTGTAGTAAAAATCCTAGCGACTTAATATGCACCAACTTGATGGATAAAAAAATGAATGTTAAAAAGCTATGTAGTAAAGAAAATATTTCAATTCAGGGAGACCACAGTGGATTTCGTTCAGTAGCCTCTAGTATTTACTGTGGTTTTTTCTTTCTGGATCCACCTCCAGTGAAGTCAGACGTTGACCCCATCAGACCTTAGGCAGTCTGTTTGAGACTTTCCGGAATCTACTGTCTGTGGCTGTCTCTTTCTGTCGTTAATCTATTCACTCTGCGCTCAGCAGTCAGGCTTTAACACCATAAGGTGGGGCAGAATCCCTCCTGGGTTTGGGGCTGCTGTTTCCTCGCAGGCTGCTGCTACTCAGTGGAGTGGTCTGCCTGTGCAAAATGGCTGCTGCCGTGTGGGCAACGGCTTTGCACTGGGATCCCCGCAGCTACATTCTCAGATCTCTCTCCAAAGCCTCCATCCCCAGTCTCTCCTCAGGCATCTTTAGGCCACTCTGCCCCCGCTTTTGCCGAACCCCGGGGTAAGTGGCTGCAGATGAAAGTTCATGCGTTGGCCCTTTAAAAATGGCTCTTTCAGTCCAGCTGCCTGGCAGAGGGCAATCCTACTGCTTTTTGCAGCTGGCTGTTATTTGTATACTTTTTGGGCCCTGGTATTATAGTCTGGGGATCCCCACTTATGGTTTAGACCCCACTCTTCTCAGCGGGATCCAACTGACCGCTCAAATATCCCTCTGGTGCTGCCGCCTGAGGGTGCCCAGCCAGGCTTCTCGCATCTCTGCCGCACTCCTTACCAGTCAGGTGGTGCCAAACTGATTCTTCTGTCTGTCCGAGGTTATATGGCTTCTCTCTCGCTACTTTAGTTCAGTCTTTTGCTCCAGGTGATTTCTCCACAATTTAGTTGTAATTCCAGACTGGTCCTGGGAGGAGGTCAGTGTGACTTCCATTCACTCCTCCGTCATCTTGATCCTCTCTCCCAATGAATAATTTAGATATCCCTATGGGAAACTCAAATACTGACTCCCTGGTGCTTTTCACTGGTAGCCACCTAGATTACTGCATTAACCCCAATAATCACTGTAAATTCTAGTCTTTCTGCCCTCTGTCTACATGCACTGTCCATATGTGGCCCTAAAATGCCCTTATGAACTCATCTCCGCCATGCTGATCACACTTCAGTGGCTCCCACTGCGCTAAGGTAAAGTCCAGACTCACTTGCTAACTCCCTACAAGTTCACCGACCTCTCATCCTACCCAGACGATGCTGCAAACTTACCGTGCTCTCTTCTCACCTACTACCGGGAACAACCTTCCCACTTCCATTTGCCCTAAGGGTCTTGGCTTAAATGGCATTTCTTAGGGTGCCTCCCAGGGGAGGGCCAATTGCTACAGGCTTCTGTGGACAGCATTTTCTTTAACATGGCACTTACCACAGTGCATCACTATTTTTTTATTTACCTGTCTTTCTTAATAGACTATAAGCTCCCAGAGGGCTTCTTTATCATTGTCTCTCCAGCACCTAGAAAAATGCCTGGCACAGAAGCTGTAGGGAGTAAATATTAGTTTATTCGATGACATGATAATGGTTTAACCGCCAACAGTTAAGACGAAGAAATAGAAAAAAATGTAGAGAGAACATGGCAGGACCAAGTAGGAACTGGTCACAGAACAGAACATGAGTAATAATAATAAAGAAAAAGAAAAGAATCTGCAATGCCAAATTTCCAGCTCAGATAACAAAACAAATAGTGTCATTTACCAAGAAATAGGCAGAGGTGCGAACTTGGGGAACGAAGAAATTAGTTTAGTTTTAGACATGTTGAATCTGAGGTGCCCCAAGATCTCTGTCTGAGAGATCTTGGCTAAAAACATGCCATTTGCCTGCTCAAGTCCTGAACAGCTTCCCAATGCACTTAAATAAACTCCAAGTTCATCGCTGTGTCCTACACAACCTGCAATGTCTAGCCCTCTCTAACTCTCCAACCTCATTTTCTACCATCTGTTGTCACATTGTCCACCTCCCTCTGGCCACAGTGGGTCTCACTGTCCCTGAGAAGTGACAAGCAAAGTGTTCCTCCTCATCTCCACACTGCACTCGCTGTGCCCTATGCCTGAAATACTTTGCCTAGACCCTCACATGGTCTCCTGCTTCTCATCACACAGGTCTCATTTCAGGTACGGCCTCCTCAGGGAGGCACTCCCTGTTAATGATAGTCACCCAAAGCAGCCCCCCCTGCCTCAATCTGTTCTAGTTTCATCACTAAATATTTGATAAACTTACTTTGTTTATTTGCTTGTTGTGATTACTTACTGTCTGCCTATCCTGCCTACACTGTAAACTCTACAAAGTCAGGCCCCTCATCCGTGTTCACCAGCATAGCCCCCAGCACTTAAGCATCACCTGGCCCATGCTAATAGCTCAACAAATTCATTGAACAAATAAAATGAATAGATGAATTAAGACAGAAAGATGGGCTTTACCCTTCTCCTGCCCTAGCACTGAAATGGACTGTGAAAATACAAAAGGTAACACAAAGTGTCAACTATACAGGGAAACTAGTAATACTGACTAGTTATCTCCCAAATTCCAGGAAGAATTCTAAAAAAGAGGGGTAATGGATTTCTATTCCTCCACAGGCCTCCTGTCTCCACGGTCACAAGCCTGGCTGGCCACCAGGAGTACTGTACTTATTTTGTTTTCTTTACTCATGTAGTCATGTATTCATTCATTCCTTTATTGAGTAAGTGACATATTCACCTGATTCAAAGACTGAAACAATATAAATAGGTTCATATGGAGAAATCTCACTTCCTCTCCTGTCCCCATCCACTCCATTGTCCACAACACCTACATATACACTTTACTGGGAAATTTTCTATGTTTTTGGCTTTCATAAGTCTCTTATGGAACTTGTACACGTATTTCATACACTGGCTGCATAACTGTGGAATAAAAATCTTCAAGTTAGACTTTAGGATTAGGTATATTTTTAAAGGTATTACTAAATTGCCTCCATACAATAAGTCATTTTATCCTTAAGAAATATTTAAAATAAAAACTACCAAACCCTACTCTTAAACTATCAGATCAGAGACTCTAAAGGTATAGGAAAAAGCATTGGCTTTAAAAAAAAAACAACAGACAGTTCCCACTGGCACTGTGATGATAAGTCCTATTTGGGAACCGCTGTCCTCCCAAAGAGAGGAGTGGTCTTCACCGGGCACAGGGAGGAAGCCACTGCTGCCCTGCTATGCAGGACGTGTTTACTAGGGAGCTGGAGCCCTTGCCTATGACCTCCACATCACAATTTCTTTTCTTAAATATATAATCATACTTAAGGTGATTACATACACACAAATATATACATACATGTGTTTATGTATATATACACACACATATACGCATATATATGTGTATACACACATGTGTTTATATACATAGAGTCTGTCCGGAAAAAGTCTGACCATTGTTAATATAACAAGAATAGTTGGCACATCAGTGTAACCTGGGAGCCAAGGAGGGTGGACTGGAATTCACGTGCATGAACAATGACGACTTCACTGTAACTGTGAGTGGCGGCAGTAGATGCCATTGAGTGAGCATGTGTACTGTATGGTAGTAGCATTAAAAATGACTTAGCAAGTACAGCAATGATTCTGCATCAAATTTTCCATTAAGCTTGAACATTCCTCCGCAAAAACTACTAGGATGATTCAGAAGGCCACAATTATGGGCAACTGGTGATTGGCAGGTTCATCACGACAATATGCCCGCTCATGCACCATGTCTCATGTAGAGTATTTTGGCAAAACATCAAATCGCCCAGGTGAATCAGCCCCACCACAGCCCAGATTTGGCATCCTGGGGCTTCTAGCTCTTCCCAAAACTAAAATCACCTTTGAAAGGGAAGAGATTTCAGACCATCAATGAGATTCAAGAAAATACGATAGGGCAGCTAATGGTGACTGGGAAAACTGTGTGAGGTCCCAAGGTGCCTACTTTGAAGGGGACTGAGGCGTCATTGTCCTATATACAGTGTTTCTTGGTTCTTTTATCTCCTTCAATGAATGTCTATGTTTTTCATATTACATGGGTGGATACTTTCTGGACAGACCATTATATACACACACACACACAAACACACACATGCATTCACATGGAATTGGAATCTCTCTGAAAAGTACAAGAAAAGAAAATATACAAAATGGTAGCCAGGATGAAGGTAGACTTACTTCCCCTTAAAATTGTGTACCACATACATATATTACTACCTATTAAAAAATCAATAAAGTTCTAAAAGTTTCACTTTTGCACTGAATCTGGGACATCATGTCCAACAATGCTGTGGTCATTTTAAAATATGTCCACAAAACACTCCTCTCATCAAGAGGCAGAATCTAATTCCACACCCCACGAATACAGGCCAGACCTAATGACTCACTTCTACCCAAGAGAATGTGGCAGATGTGCTGCCATGTGCCTTGTTAGCCTGGGTCATTAAGGATGGCATC
>PVJD01003332.1:0-83291 GCA_004026545.1 Mormoops blainvillei
ATCTGGAAGCAGAACTACGGCCAGAGAGCAGAGTTTACGCTCGAGGATGGACCCTGATGCTCTCCATCGAGTGACTCATGGCAATTTGTTTTTCAGGTGACAAAAACAGACTCAACAAAATTAGGTAAGTTTCCCAGGATCTCATGACCAGTAAGTGTAACAATGGGAACTGGACCCAAACTAGTCTCCCCAACCCAGGTTCTTCATGCCATGCCCGGAAATAACATAAGGTAGGAAGTACCAGTCCGTGCAGGAACTGTACTTGAAATACCTCGAGACTGGGGGCAGGACCACCACTGGCCAGGGAAGCTCCTTGGCACGTCTACCCTCCAAGACTCCCAAGGAGCAGCCAAGTCCAGGGGCTTTCTCTCCGTTGACTTTCTAATTGGTCCCTGGCAGCGCACTGCACCTTTTTGCCGTTAGACTTCAGAGTCGTAGGAGATTAGCCCTGGGAGCTTCGGTGGAGGAGGAAGAGAGCACTGTAGCCCAGCTAGTGGAAAGCATGCCGAGGCGTGCCCGTGAGCGCCAAAGCGCTGCACTAATGCAGGGCAGGCAGCAGCCCACAAGCCACTTAGTCATCGAGCCTCTGAGTGCTGGGAGAATCCAACCGCAGCTCGTGTCGTGAGCCACCTGCCAGCAAACCACTCGATGGTCACACGGCCATCCCCTGCCGGCCACCACGTGTCATTCGCTCTCCTCAAGGTCACTAAACTACCTCTTAAAGTTGAGAAGCCAGTGTTTGGTCATCCAGCCCCATCCTTGCCAAGTGCGTGCTTACTGGTCATTAGCCGCAACACCAGCTTCCATTGTGAACAAGGACTTGGATTTATGGTGGTATTTCTGGCCTTTGAGACCAACATCCTAAGAGGGGCAGACACCTCACAATGTGCTGATTTGCTCCCATGTGACAAAAATCCTTCTGGTTCAAATGAACCAGGGGAACTTACAGAGTAACTATTTTTGTGTTTCCTGCTCTAATAGGTCGCCTCCCTCTTTTGAACCCCTCTGCTTGTATAACTTTTGCAGAAAAAAAAATCCACCCCGAAATGGAAAATCATCACTTTTCTATTTTTAAGTAAGATAATAGTTGGTAATAATGCAGCATGCTTCCCTTTTTGCTTTGATTGCTAGGAAGCTCCCAACCAACCTTTGTTTTTAATTAGGACCATTTTCCCCTTAGCTTAGTTGAACCACCATCCTCTTATTGTTCAGCTTTGCTCTTTTTCTCTTGTTTTACTGGTTCTGTCTTTGGTGGGGGAGGGGGAGCAAACTACCTAATTTCTTTTCAAAAGACAGAGAGGCATAAATAATTGAGTCATCCCTAACCCCAATACACACTGCAGATAAACGTAGCCTTTCAGAAATTATCCTTCCCTTCACCTCGCCACTCTCGAATTCCCGGTGGCACATCCTTCATCTGAGCAGAAGACTCACTGGCTGATTCTGTACCTTGCATTTGGCCTCCAGCCTACATCTCCAACGCAGACCGCTGAGTTAGGGCCCCTCTCTGAGTCCTCAGAGGATCAATGTTATTGCTACTGGCAGCTCCGCAGTCCCCCCTGCAGCCTCCTTCCAACAGGTTCCAGGATCAAGATATTTTGATGGTTGTTATCACTTATTATGGTTGACATACAACCATCTGAGAATAGCATCAATTTTAATGTCTGAATTATTTTTTTCCTAAAATTAATGGGCAAGATCTTAAAACTCTCCCTATTACAAAAGACAATTTGATTAATCATAAATAAAACCCCTCTGAGCATAAACGAATAAGGTCTGAGCCACTTGGAGTTATTTTTCCTGTCTGATAAAACCATTATCACGTTTGCAGCCCCTACAATGCTGAACCAGGCTCCTTTGATCATCTTATAAAATTAATTGATCTTCCTTATCTATTGTTCTACTTTAAATCATTTAATTGAGGATATTAAGAGAAGTAATGGTAACAACTAAGGCATTTATTAGGCGCTGGTGTTTAAACTTGCAATGTGATTTTCATAATCTGAATTTCTCTATCACCACATCCTATTCTTGTAGGAATTTACATATAGATCACCTCTAGCCACAAATAATTTGCTGTTGCTTAATGTTCTGAAGGACAGACATACACTGTGGCAAATCACTGTGCTGCAGCTAAACTTAATTTTAATTATTCTTTTAAATCAGATAGATACCCTGCAGTGAAATTCTTATAATTAAATAGAAATTAAAAGTTTCTAAAAGCCTTAATTTCAACTTCAAATTTAAATGCAAATGAATGCATGGGAATCGAAGGAGTTTCCCTCCCCAACCCTCACTCTCCAAAATTATGAGGGAACCCTCTAAAAGCTTCGGCTGATCAGGGAACCTTATTTTGGCCCCAAAGTGACCCTTGGGCCCCAAAGCCATTTCATTTTGCAAGGCCTGGTCAATGCCACCTACCAGAGAATCTGGAAGACCCAGTTTTCCCAAGAGAATTCTTTTAGTTTGGGTTTCCTTGGAGTAGACACTGTGACAAGGATTTGTGGGCCAGCCCTATGGCTCAGTTGGCTGAAGCATCTTCCCATACACTGAAAGGCTGTGGGTTCGATTCCCAGTCAGGACACTTATGTGGGTTGTAGGTTCAATCGCTGGCTGGGTGTATATGAAAGATAACCAATTGATGTTTCTCTCTCTCTCTCTCCCTCTCTCTCTCTCTGTCCCCGCCCCCCTTTCTCTAAAATCAATGAAAAATATGATCAAGTAAAGATAAAAAGATGAAGTTCATGGGCCACTTGTAGGGAAGTAGTCTCAGGAAACTGCGCAGTAGAAGGGAGGTGTGAGACAAGAAAAGGAAGGGAGCCAATAACAGGGGTGGCATTTAGCCAATCACACTGGGGCTCCATCCTGCTGGAGAGCTCTGGGAGCCAGTGTACAACACCCATGGGCCTGCCAGTTACCTGTCTGATGGGAGACAGAGCTGGGCTATTGGCTCACCACTCCCACCTGTCAGTAATGGGGGCTACTCCTGAAAAGGGCCAACTCCCTGGCACTGAAGTCCTGTGTGTGAGTCCAGAGGGCGCTGCGGCCCGAGAGAGACCCCACCAAAGGGACACAGGTGCCGAGCACCCCTTGGGGCCCTGCAGTATGAAGGTCCCAGGGGCACCAAGAATGCCCGCTCCCAGGAACAAGCCTCAAAGTTCCACATGAATAGCCACCCACTGACTGAATGCAGCCTGCGGGTGTGTTTAGATGGACCCATAAGACGTTTATTCCTTGAAGACACTGGTAAGTTTTACCCCCAAATTGAGATGTCTTTAGTCTCTTAGAAAATTTGACCTAATTAATCTGGGACAGGACGAGAGACCGGGAAGTGAAATAACTAGCCAAGGTGTAGTGAGTATGCCATTTATGAACAAGTACAACATTTACCAGGTGGTAGGCGCACTAGGTCCTCATCTGCCAGGAAGTGACAGACCTAGCCCTCCAGCATAGGTGCGTCAAGGTCTCGCCTGAAGCGCAAAGGGAAGACCCAGTGTGCGGAGGGTCAGCTTTGCACCTCGGCTGCCGCCTGGACAGATCTGCCCTCTGCACCTGCCCACGGCCCTGCAGCAACGGTCAGCACTTATACAGCATCAGTGGAGTACCGGGCACACTTTTAAGTACAGTCCATGCATTTAGATTCATTGGATTCTCGCAGCCTCTGGGATAGAAGCTACCATTCCCTTAAGGAAGTAGATGCTCAGCAAAGTTAAGCTATTTGTCCAAAGTAACACAGTGGGATTGGATCACAGCCCAACTCCAGAATTTGGACCCTGAACCATGGACCACACTGCCTCCAAATGCCTGCCAGATGCAACACCAATGCCCACCTCCTCTCTCGCGGTCCTGTTGACCCTCCTACCTGGTGCAATCCTGTGTCATCCTGGCAATTCAGGACCCTGCTTGCTGGTTTCTTTGCAGCCTCCTCCTAGACCCTGGCCCACTTTGGTCTTAAACTTTGACTAAATCCCTGCAGTCGGAGATCTCCAGCCTGACACTGAGCCTGACACAGTCATCTCCTGTCACCGACAGGGGCTACAGTTCCAGGGGTAGTGAACAAAACATGGCAGGTAAACCACAACCAGCAAAATTGAATTTGCATCCCAAGTCACAAAAGTGGCAGTGAGCATATTTTAAAAAACATGTTCAAGTCAAAGTTTTAGAAGGTGTCTGTTTCGGAAACAAATTGGTGTTTTTGCCATTAAAAACTGCTCAGGAAGGTGACATTGGTTGAGACCTCAAGGTGTCCCCGAGAAAGATCTGCCCTCAATTTTTAGACCGTAGATCTATATTGAAGATTTCCAACTTGATCTTGAAAGATTGCTCTTTCAATCTTTCCAAAGATTTGGAAAGTTATAGTCACCTGTTCCTGAAATCATGCTTCTTAGTTTCCCTAATCCTCAACAAAGTGTTCACCTTTTCAGCTACGGTCAAGGTCCTTACAAACACATTCTCCTGGACCCTCTCACACCCAAATTCACCTGGACAGAATTCTGTCTGCACAGGGCCCTCGGTCTCCCTGCAGCAAACTGGAATGCCCTCAGGGGACGGCAGCCGAGGGAGGGGTCCCAGGTAAGGATCGGGGCAAATCAGAGGTCACATGATAGCTCATCTCCTGGGACCATCCACTCCTCAGCTCCAGCCAGCCATTGCCCTGCAGGGAGGTGGTTGCCTTCCTGTTATTGAGGAAAGCCCAGAAATTCACATTTCAAAATAAAATCTCCTAGGTGTTCAATATTGCCAAAGAATGTAGTTCCGTTTTAAAGGCAGTGCGGGTCAGTCACCCGTGTGTGTGCTGCAGAGACCCAGTCCCCAGGCCACCACAACATGGCATGCGGTCAGCAGGTGGTCACTGTTGCTCTGTTTAAGTGCACAGACTTGTCACATACCGCGATGGCAGAGATCAAAGTTTTGAAATGTACTCATAAACCCATGACTGTGATGACAGAGGGATTTAAGCTTCTCTCAAGGTGTACACTGCATTTTCCCTTCCCAGCACTGTAAGCACCCAAAGGAGACCTGTGCCTGTGCACTGAGCGATCGGCAAATAGCTATGGGTACCTACTACATGCCAGGCTCAGCTCTGGACGCTGGGGGAACAGTTAACAAAGATCGAAATTCTCTGTCTTCACGGGACTTTCTCCTTCACTGGGGAGATGATGTCCGGCATACCTGGGCGAATGGGAGTCCAGGCAGGGGCTGGATACAGACCCGTGGGAAGGACGGACGTCCCTTGGTGCTAAGCCTTGCCGACTGCCCAGCCTGCTATCCACGTCGGCATCCGAATCGGAAAGTTCACCCTCATTTCTGGAGCTGTGTTTTCGCCTTACTGTAGCTGCAATTCAAGCCAGACTGAGCTGAAACCCCAGCACTTCCCCAGTTTCGTTCCTGCCCACACTTTGGAGCCGAACGTACATGACAACTTTGATTGTTTCACTGAAAACCATTTAGCAGACAAAATACCTCCCCACGAAGAGTGATCATCCCTTAACCTGTCCTTTCAGGCTGAAATCACCAGCAGTGCGAAAGGGGCCTGCGTGCTATTTGACACGTATTCCTTTGCTGCAACAGCGGAGACGCAACCTTACAGCTCACTGCGCGGTGCCGTTTTGAACCTGGTGTGCTGGCGAGATGGCACTCGGGGTAATAGGAAACCTGATAGCTCTGAGCTGAAACACAGGGATGTACAGCGAAATAGCAAAGCCGTTATTTGCTGTGATTGTGATCATAACCCTAACACGGGACTCAGACCCCCATTTTGCTCCGGAGATGGGCGCGCTCGGCACAGGAGCCTTTGCGCGGCTCTGTGGCTGAGAGACCTGAGACGTTTCAATGACACAGAGCAAATCAAAGCACGTCTCTCTCCCACCCCCATTACTGTCCTGGCAGAAACAACACAAAGTCACAACACGTGCAATCGAACAAGGAGCCAAGGAGTAATGTCCTTACTAGAAGGGATGCAGTGAGGTGTCGGGAGAAGCAAGTCGCCCTCGCGGAAAACGCTGGGTGCGGACACAGCACTGGAATAGGATCAGAAAATCAGAGTTCAAGGTTCAGCTGCATCGAAGGCTGCCCATGTGTTGTTTTACCTGCTTTTGAGGTTGGCTTCTTCTCTAACTGCATTAGGCCTGCCCATGTGTCATTCTCTCTGCTGAACAGAAGCCTTAGTAAGCCCCTTCATGGAAAGCCCATTCGACAGATGAGGAGACAGAAGCCCAGGGAAGCTAAGTGCTTCCCCCAAAGTCACACACACCAAGCTTCACTCTGTGCCAAGCAGTGCCCTAAGTACCGGGACCCAGAGAGGACTGAGACCTGGCTCCAGTGAGGAACCGTGTGGGGAATAAACAAGGCGACGGAAAGGCCACAGGTGACAGACACTAACTTCAGGGATGCTGATGACAGATCTAGAGCCCTCTGTCTGCACCAACGCCCCATTCTCCTCTTAAAATGATTACATATGTTCACTTCTAAAGCTATTTAGCTTCGCTCGTCTGTCTCATATGGGCACTAGAAAGATAGAGAATGTGTACATTCGTGGGATTTAGGGCACATCAGTTAGGAGATTTCCAGTTGTAAGTTACAGACGGCACAACTCAAGCTGACTCAAAACATAATTTTTAAATGAGTTCTTGTAATTTAAAGTTTAAGATATCTGTCTTCAGGCATGGCTGATCCAGTGGCTCAGTGCCATCAGAACTTGGTTTCTCGGTACCTCTGGACTCTGCCTTCCTCTGTGTTGACTCCCTGCTCAGACAGGTTTTGTTCGTGCGGTGGTTCCCCCAGCAGCTCCATACCCACTCTTCCTATCGCAAAGTCTGGCAGAAAGATAGATCTTCTCTTCCCCGAAGAGCTTAAGCAAAAATCCCAGGCCTGACTCTCATTGGCCCAAATTGAGCAACATACCTGTCTCTGAGCCAATTGCTGTGGCCACAGAAATGTATTGCTCTGACGGGCCAGATCAAAACACAGTCGATACCACCCAAACTACGCTGGTTGAGGCTATGGGAGGGGCAGTTACTCTGAAGGAAAATTGAGGTGGTTGTCAGTGGGATGATCAGAGGAAAGAAACAGGAGATATCCATCAAAGTAGGCTGGCCTTTTGAGAGAGAAAGACTTATGAGGACTCCTGGGACTGGTGATGGGGCCGGGGAAAAGCATCCAGGAGGTGTCCCGAATTACTTGAGGTTCATTCAGGAAAATGAATGATTTTTTGTGGATGATTTTAATTCCAAAGAATAAACCAGATTTTGCAGTGTCCCGTATTGGCACTCTAAAAAAAAAAAAAAAAAAAAAATGACGCCAGCCAAACACAGGGCACTTCTGCACTCGATTCCTCTTGCCAACATGCTGACAAATTGCCAATCCACATTGCAGTGGGTGTCGTTAAGCATCTCACATATTTATGCTGACTTCACAGGAGCAAGAGACTGGGTGATGGAGACGCTCTTGCATGTTTATTGGGAAGGTGCCCTGTACAGTAGGCTGTGTGTGGGCTTACGGCCTCTCCACGTCCACTTCCAGGCTTTGCAAGTATCAATTTGAATAAAATCCTAATTGCAACAGAAGCCTTGTAACTTAACTGGAGGTGATCTACTCAGCAGTGGAGGACAACCATTTTACGCCACTCTAGACTGCTCTTAACTCGTCTCCCGGCGACAGTATTCTAGATCGCTCGGCTTCCTCCCCTTCCAGGTGCCAGATGGAATGAGGTGGATGAAAAGGTCAAGAATGATGAGTGTTCACAGCTGAAGAGTTGCTGACGCCACATGCTGCCCTGGGCCCGGGTTTGCTCCTGCAACTGCAAGCCCTTCCAAACAGCACCTTTCCTGGCTGCACGGAGAACTGCAAAGGGGCTGGCTCTTGTGCTCAGTGCCTCCTCAGAGGAGGACAGAGGAGAAAACCTGGCGTCCGACTGTGTTAAAGCCTATTTAAGCTTCACAGTTTCCCACAAGGCTTGAAATAAACTGCATTTGGGTGTGAGTCACCACGCCATCAGCCCCAGAGTTGGGTCTTCTGACGGATTCATCCCTACAGAACAAAGACACACATTGTGCCACAGTTCTAAAGGCGGTGGGCCGTTCACGGACAGGAGCCTGGCCACACACCCTCGGGCCTGGAAAGTCCGCTCCCCGCTGACCACAGCCCCCTCATGACCCACCTCGTGGGTCTGTGAGAAGTCAGTCAGGACCAGGTGACATGGAATTTGAGTGTGAGGGTAACTGGCTTCCAGAGGGATGGGACCATGCCCCTGGTCCTCTGCAGAGCCATTGGAGGGAGTGGGAACCTGAATTCTTCAGCGTCTCCCAGGTGAGGGCATAGAAGGCAGGGGATGGGAGGCAGAGGTCAGGAGTCACAAGCAGGAAAACAAAAAAGAAAAGAGGCTTGTTTACCACTTAGAAGGAATGACCTAGTGTTTCTTGGATAGTTCAAGCCACAAAAAAAAAAAAAAAAAAGGGTTAGCTGGCTCGGTGGAACACGCTGTGTAGTAACTTCCCAATAGCAAAATTACGATAATTATGCAAAACACCAAAATCAAAAACAAGAAAAAAGCACCCCAAAACCCTCTGAGTATGTATTCCCTGAGTGTTTCTGCCATTTTGTGGGCCGCAGACTCATTTTTCCAGCAAACTGGGGCTTCCCGAACCCAGAGATGGACGCCGTTTGAATTTGCAGCTTCCCCCTCTCCTCCTGCTGCCAGTTTCAAATCCTGATGCTTAAACCAAGAGTCAGCATTGCATGCACTTCAGGAACCCGAAAGGTCTCTCAGACCTGGCCTTGAACGTGAGAAGTGAGTAGATCTTCATTCGCCCAGGTTTCAGGGAGGACGCCCTGTGTGCTGGGAGCCGGGCTAGGGCAGGGGAGATGCAGATTAAAATGTCCTCAGCATGCTCTTGTCTAGTAGAGAGAGTGACGGATGTGTGAACTGCCGTGGAACCACATACCTAAGTACTAATACTAGTGTCATTTTCCAGAAGAGGACAGTGGCAATGAAGGGGGGTGGCCGGGTGTCCCAGGGAGAGAGAGAGGTGGTCCCGAACTGGGCGGGAGGAAGGGGTGGCAGAAAAGACATGAGCCCCCTGACCAATGAGGAAGATGCGTGCTCACACAGCATGTACCGGAAATGCTTCGCGTCCCTCAAATTGTTTCATTTTTACACGTCCGCGATGCAGGCGCAACTTTGTCTAGCATGTGGAAACTGAGGCACAGAGACGAGGCCAGAACCAAGGCAAGGCCCTAGAGTGAGTCCCTCCTTCCATTTTATAACCTAGACACCCTCACTCTAGCCTTAGCCCTACGCTGAGAGGTCAAGCGGCAGAGGCAGGATTTGGAGCAAGGCGGCCGGCCTCAGAGTCTGAGCACGTAGCCAAGCCCCGCAAATGCTTACCAGGCACCTATGGAGAGCCAGCCACGGCTGTAAGCACTGGGTATAGCGGCAGGAAAACAGAAGCTGTCCCCACCCGCGGTCTTGGCGAGTGGGCACGGGGGCAGGTCGGCAAGGAAGCGGAAGGAAAATCACAGCTGTGACAAGCCCCTCCGAGGAGGGGCCGGTCCCTCATGCTCGAAGGGGAACAACGGGGATCTGAGTCGGTCCCGCTGAGGGCCGAGGTGGGGAGAGCGGGACAGCTTTCCTCGTTGAAAACTGAGTGCCATCAGAAGCCTGAGTAGGAGCCTTCTAGATGAAGAAAGGCGTCAAGCGCTGCAGACCAAGGGGATAGCACGTGCCAAGTCCCTGTGGCAGGGGAGAGCACGGCTCCTCCCACGGCTGGAGGAGAGAAAGCGAACGAGTGCGCACCTCCCTCAAGAGGCGGGCTGGGCAGGGTCTTGGAGACCGCAGCAAGGAGTTTGGTGTTTATCCTGAGGGTGAGGGGGCGGCCTAGGAGGAACACCAGGGAAAACAAGCAATTGGCGGCAGAGCCAGTGTGCTTGGGAAGGAGTGTAGAGGAAGCGTGTCGGGGCTGGAACAGAGTGGGTTACCGGGTGAGGCCCGATCGTGAAGGTTCGCAGGGGCGAGGAGGCTACGAGACCGCATGCCCTACCTGTATGCTTGGGGATCTCCGCAAGCATGAGGGGCAGGGAGGGGTTTGGCCAGCTATGCAACAGAGTGAAGGAGAGTGGGATGAGGAAGATTAGAATCAGGGAGCTGGTTGAGGAAGCCGGTGCAGGTGTGGAAGGAAGAACTGGCGAGAGACTGTACCAAGGCAGAAGTGTGGGGCAAAGGAAACAGTCACTGGGGACATTATGGGGAAATGACAGCCATGATGGGGCCCCCAGCTGGAGGTGGGAGACGAGGATGGCCACAGCGCTAGCTCCCCAGCACTTCTGGACCGCAGCCATCCCATCGCGACTTCATGTGAATTTCCCTGATGAGTAATAATACTGAGCACCTTTTCATATTCTTCTTGGTCCTTCATTCATCTTCTTTTATGAAGGTTAAGCTCAAGTCTTTTGGCCAGGCTTGGTTTGCTTCTGTTTTGTTTTGCCCATTTTAAAACTGGATTGTTTGTATTTTTGGTTATGGAGTCAGAGGCGTCCTTTATACACAGTGGAAATGAATATGTGTTTTGTGAATATTTTCTCCCCGTTGGTGGCTAGCTTTTTAATTTCCACAACAGTTCCTTTCGTTGAGAAGAGGTTTTAATTTTGGTTGAAGTTCCATGTCTCGCATCTTCTCCTTTATGGTTAGTTCTTTTTGTGCCTGGGTAACGCATCGCAGCCCACTCCAAGATCGTAAAGACACTCCCTTATGCTTTGTTCAAGAAGCCTTGGATTTCAACTTTCACATCATGGGCACGGTCCCTCCTGCGGACCTCCTGGGCGTGGCGAGGGGGCAAGTGACATGAACGGTGTGGCTTTTTTCCTTTTTCTTTTTGAATGCCAGTACCTGTCCCTTCCATCCTCCACATACCAAGGCCTGGTTTCCGCTTACTTTCTAATTGCAGCCGTAGACATCCGCTTGTCAGTCAGGTGAGCACGAGGCCCCATGAGTCCGGGCTCCTGCAGGGAAGATGCAAACGGGGGAGCGAGTATACGCACCTTGGGGTTTGTGCTTAATCGCTTCTGGCACAGAGTGCGGTGCTGGTGAAATCTTATTTGCTTCACCTTTATAAAATATTTAGTCTTTTAATTACATGAATTGCCAAGTTTCAGGTGTGCTACAGTCATTTCCCAGTTGTGTCCTCCACACCGTCTCTCCGACAGCCTCTTCCGAGCGTCTGTCACGTGCTGGCAGTCTCTCCCAACCCAGGAATCATATTTAGATGTTTTCCATATCCCAGAATTCTCCTTTCACTGTCCTAGTCAGTTAATTACACTTGCTCCCTATTCATCTGAGACGTACCGTTGGGGGCTGGGATTCGAAGAGAGGAAAAAAAATGAAATGAAAACAAGCTTTATAATGAAAGTGCCTTCATAGGTGGGAGGTTTAATTCAGGTTTGTGTTTCAGCTTGCACTTTGAATTCTTTCTCTAACTACTTCTAAGTAACTCCATCTGCCCTTGGGTTGGCTCCCATCTTTTAACCCATTGGTAGAAAGCTTTCTGGACAAGGATCGCCTTCATAGTTAATATGTTTCTAACATATCATCTCGCCCACTCATGTCAACCACATCAGATCGTATCGCTCAGTTTCTACAATGAACCAAGAACTTAAAAATGTGTACCGGCACTGGTCACTGCCAGGGAGCAATGCTACTTTTTAAAACAGCAAAAAGGAAAAGTATTTGGAAACGTGTGTACGTGTATGTAGCTCTAATTCCCCAAGCCACGGGCCTGATCAAAGGGAGCTTGGATCAAATCATACGAATAGTTTCGGAAGTGCCTCTCTCTCACCTGCCTTCATTTCCAGTGCTTCCAAGGAAAAGTCATTACCCATCGGGTGGCTTCTCCCCGTTCCTCACTCTCCCCAGCCCCTGGCACCACCAGTCCATGCTCTGTATCTGTGGATTTATCTACCCTGGATATTTCGTAAGAATGGAGTCATACGATATGTAGCCTTTGGTGTCGGGCCTCTTCCACTAAGCATCACATTTTGCAGGTTCACCCTCATTGTTGCAAGTGCCAGCTCTTCATTATTCTTACGGCTGAGCAACATTCCATTGCGTGTATACACCACGGCTGTTTGCCGGTTCATCCGCTGGTGGACCTTCTAGCTGTGCTCATCTTTGGGCAATTGTGAGTAGTGCCGGGAACATGCGTGTACAAGTACCTGTTTCAATGTCTGTGCTCAGTTCTTTTGGGTTCCTTCCTAAAAGTGGAATTGTGGGATCATACGATAATTCTATGTGTAACTTTCTGAGGGTCTGCCAAATTGTTTTCCATGGGACTGAACCATTTGACCTTCTGACCAGGGGTGTGCAAGAGTCCCAGGTTCTCCACAGTGTCACTGACACCATTTGCTGGTTTGGTGGCGGTTGTTGTTACTGTTTCGACTGCAGCCGTCCTAGTGGGTGTGATGCCGTATCTCGCTGTGAATTTGATTAGCATTTCCCTAATGACTAATTAGTCATTTCCTTAATTTCCCTAATGAGTAATGATGTTGAGCGTCTTTTAATATACTTACTGGCCATTTGTATATCTTCTCTGGAGAAATGTCTGTTCAAATCCTTTGCCCATTTTTTAACTGGGTCGTTTGTCCTTTTGTTGCTTTAAGATTTTTCATTTTTTGTGGTAAGAGTTCTTCATGGAATCTTCCTACTAGGTGCTCATCAGGTATATGAGCTGAAAATATTTTCTCCCATTCTGTATATGATCTTTTCAGTTTCTCGGCAATGTCCTCTGATGCACAAAAGTTTTTAATTTTGATGAAGTCTAAATTTGCTGATGTTTTTCATTTGTTGTCTGTGTTTTCAGAGTCACATCCAAAGATCTGTTGCCCAATCCAAGCTCATGAAAATAGACCCCTGTGTTCTTCTAAGACTTGTATGGTTTTAGCTCTTATATTTAGGTTGTTGATCTATTTTGAGTTATTTTTCCCATACAGTGTGAAGTAGGGGTTCAACTTCATACTTTTGCAGGTAGGTAGCCGATTGTCCCAGCGTCATTTGTCAAAGAGACTATTCTTTCCCTGTTGAATGGTCTTGGCCCCCTCGTTGAAAATCAATTGGCCTGGACATGGGTGTAATTGAGACACTGTCTTGCCTTGGCTTTCATGACTTAACACTCACTCTGAACTCTCTTTATCTCCTTTGCAGGCTCAACATCTTCCTCCAGCCATTAAGACTCACGCAGTCCTGTACGTATTTCCCTTATCACTGCCTGCTTGCTCTCCAAGCAATGTCTAGTTTTCATTACCACCCGTTACCAGATGGCTCAGAAGGGTGGATTTCTAGCTCAGCCCTCGCCCCAGACTTTCCAGCCCCGCACATCCGACTGCTAACTTGCACGTGTCTCTACCTGGATGTCACAGCGGCATCTCCAAACTCACCTGTCTGAAACCAAGCTCTGGATCGTCCCCCCAGGTCTGGTTCTCTTCCTATGTTTTCTATTTTAGTGAATGACATCATCAGTTCTCCAATTCTCCAAGCCCAAAACCTGGGAGTCCATTCTTTAACCTGCCCTCCAAAGCTTAGTGCCCCAGCAGAGGCTGCAAACTGCGCATGTCAGCTACACCTCACGTCCATCCACTTCTCTCTTTTTCTGCCAGCCCCTCTCTAGACAAAGCCGTGTTTCTTTCTCCCCCGAATTAGTCTTCTCTTTTATCTACTCTCATCTCTTCTTGCCTCTTCCAAACTGTTCTCTATCATCGTAGCCACAGCAATCATTTTAAAAAATAAATCAAATCAAATCAATAATCTTCTTATAACTGTTCCTACTTCTCTTGGAATAAAGAGGAAAATCATTAGCCCGGCTACCAGGCCTGACAGTTTGGTCCTGCTCGTCTCACCAACCTCCTTCCTTCATGCACCCTTTTGTTCTCTGCCCGTTGACCACATTGGACTTCTTTCCATAACTCAAGCGCGCAGTGCTACCTCCAGTCACAGGGCCTTTGAACGCACTGTTCGTTCTTCCTGGAACGATGTTTCAGCCCACTCCCCTCCTCCTCTAGTTAACACCCGTCTGCCCTTGAGCCCCCATCTTCATTATTACTTCCTTAGGGGAGGCTCCTCTGACCTCCTTAACCAAGTCCATTCTCATAGGGCTTATCATAGCAACACTTTTACTTTTATCTGTGGAAGTCTCTCCACTGGAGGGTCAACTCCTCTAGAGAAGGGGCCATGTCTACTTGTGTCCATCACTGTATCACCAGCCTGGCACATAGAAGATACTCAATATATATTTGTTGGGTGGCGACTTGAATGATTCTTGATTGTAGAATAAATGAAAAACTGAGTGAAGGAATTATTTTCAAGAAAGGTTATTCCAAAATATATTGGAATAACCCAGTGGCAATAATGAAAGTGATCTTAAAGTATCTTTTATTTCTATTTACTAATAGCAAGTCCATTACTAAAGTCAATTAAAGGCAATTTTCCTACATACAACATGATACTTGGCATCCTGAAACTGAGTTACCATTCAATTTACTGTAGCAATAAAAATGGGAAATATGTAAGGATAAACTTAATATGAAATATTTAATGTCTGTCTGAAAGAAAAACATTACTGAGGAACACACTTTTTTTAAAAATAAAAAATGACAAAAACATGCCCTTGGATAAGAAAGTTAATATTGCAAAGATGTCAGTGCTTCCCATTGATAGGCCTAATTCCATTCCAATAAAATTACTTACCCATTTGCACAATCAAAAATGCATATTAATTAAGAACAGGCTTATCTTGATTTATTACAGTTCACTTTATTGCACCTCACAAATGTTTCAGGGTTTTTGTTTCTTTGCTGGTTTTTTTACAAATTAAAAGGCAAGACCCCCCACCAGCAAGAAGGTTATGTCTCACTTTATCGTAGTGGTTTGTGACCTAACCCACAATATGTCTCTGAGATATGCCTGTACTAAATGTTTATACGTAAGTACCGAATGACAAGGAAATTTTAAGATTCATCTGAAAATTCAATGGGGAAGACTATCGAAGATGTTGTGAAAGAGAAGAATAATACATAATGAACTGACAAGTATGTGAACATATTAGAAACCTACAATTATTAAGCCAGTGCGTTGCTGACACAAGAATAGACAAAGAAATCAACGGAACACGACACAGGGTTTAGAATCTCAAATTCTTGAGAAAATGAATACGATTCAAAGTTTCAGAATAATCAATTAACAATGTAGAAAAATAAAATTTAATTCCTATCTTATTCCATATAAAAATAACCTCTAAATCAACAGTTATGTGTAAAAAACAAAACATAAGTATCTGAGTAGAATAATAAATAGTTATCTGTATTTAAGATTTAAAAAAATGTTTCTAAGCATCAATGCAAATAGAAAGACATGAGTGGTAGGTTTGAATGCATAAAAATGGAAGAAACAGTGATCTTTTTTAAATAATTAAAATCAAAAGGAAGATGACAAATTAGGTAGAATACAAAATATCCTGTATACAAAAGGTTAAAATCTCTAAACTCTAAAGAGTGTGTGAATCAGTAAGCAAAAATGAAAACTCTAATTTAAAAAATGGTTGAAGATGCCAAACAGCTGTTTCATTAGAAATACTAACAACTAATAAAAGAATGATCAATGTTTAACATCACTAATAATTTAAAAATACAAATTAAAACAATCCATTGCTATTTCCATCATCAAGTTTGGGGAGTTAGCAAAAAAGAAAAATTACAATAGATACTTTGAAACATGGCTGGTAGCAGATTAAATGGATATACTCTTCCTAGAGTTTAATTTGGCAAAATGTATCAATAGTCCTCAGATATGGTCTCTAGTTTGAAACAGTAACTCGGCTTCTAAAAATTTTCTCCAGCTTAAGGAAATGATCTGAGATGTCCACATATATGTTTATGTGGGATGTTTATCACAGTATTTCCTTTAACATGAACACAAATTGAAAGCAAGAAGCAGGTCTTAAAATGTCTAAGTGCATTGGCAGGCACATATGACGGAACACTGTACAGGCATTGACTGTGCTCTCTTAAACGAATCTTTAAGAAGACGTGGAAATGCCCACAATATAAAGCAGTGAAAGGAAGGGAGAGTTAGAGAAATATACAGGGTTAAAGTGTGGGGGGAAAAAATGTCATCAATAATTTTCCCTGGAAGGAAAACTTATAACTGGCTTTTATTTATTTTCTACCCTTCTTATCATGTTCTTCATTTTCTACCAAAAGAGCGGCATTTTTGTTCACTGTTTCTTTAACATTTTTAACATATAGGCACTGTAAAGCATTCAGGTAATGGGTTAATATATAGAGCCCATCTTTCCCTACCACCCCCATTTGCTTCTCCAGTAGTCATAACTATTACAGGGTAATATATATTCTTCCAGACCTTTTTCTATAAATTTGCATACATGAATATACATGTAAATTATTTTTTACAATCAGAAAAATAGTTATTTAATACAAAACAAAATGATTGGGGGATCACCCAGGGGTGTGACTAGATATTTTAGTAAATTATTTCATAACTAAAACATAAAGAACAACAAACTTCGCCCATATTTCAGAGTAAAATCATTCACCTCGATTTTCAAATGACCAGGAAAAAAAAATGTATGGGAGAAAATTTTAAAGTGGGAGTAGTAGGCAAGGTACATTACTAAATCATGCAATCAGTTACAAGCCAAATCTCTTCTGTCCTTTTATTTTGTATTTGAATGTGTTAAACCTGTGCCAATTCGTGATCTTTCATTAAAATTTTTAAATAAGTACATTTGGGAGAGTAATGTTTGAAATACAAGTAAGTACAAGGGAAAAGACACCCCCTGCCCCCCGGAACAAAAAGGATGGCACCACCTGCGCGGAGCGGGGCTGCGGCTGAGACAAGGCCCCTGCCTACGTCCTGGGTGCTGGTGCTTGGTGGGCAGTGAGCTGAGGGTGAGCATATCAAACGGCTCTAATCCCATTCTACTTTATGACTAGCTCGAGAAATGACCTCTAGCGAGATCTGGCCCTTGTTCTATCCAGCAACTAGATTTTTCTTACAGAAAATAAATTAAAAAGGTGTGACCTTGCTGAAGGCTTGCCGAGAAAATGAGGTACATCTCGTCGCTGGCAGAGGAGCCTATTTGTTCAATTTGAAAGGCTGCCGCTTTGCTCCGATTAGAAGTTAAGATAAAGGCTGGGGATGAAAAGAGGAGAAACATTTCTAAGCGAGGAAATTAAAGAGCTACATTGGAGACGCTTTCAGCACTACAGCGGGCTTTTTGTGTGGGGTTTATCGGTCCCCATCAGCCACACCTTGTCCCTGTGCTCCTGGCTCCCTCTCCTACCAGTACACAAAGGCCCTGCATGTCAGGAGCGGATGAGAAGCCCCTCGCCGATACCATCAGCGGCACCCACCCCTCCACGGCAGGTCACAGCAACAGAAAGTGACCCACCCAAATTTTATTCACTGGGTCAAGAGACGCAAAGTCGTTTCATAGACGGCACTGACGGGACTCAGTCAAAAAGCTTTATACCTTCCTAGCCAATATACCTATCACTGTTTGGGGAATTTCTCCCAAATTCACTCAAAGAAATGTGCATTGACGTGCTTTTGTGTCCATCAAAGTCTCAAGCCAACAAAAGTTTTCCACCCAAAGCCCCTGAAGCGAAGAAAGCTTCTTTCAACTCCTGTCTTCACTTTATAGACATCTTTGATGTTCCACAGTGTCTTTCCATTTTTAAAGTAATAGTCCATGTAAGACAAAAAAAAAGGAGGCAAGAAAAATTGTATATCCCAAATCTCTTCCCTGGTTCTTTTTGTCTGTTGAGGTTCCAAAGACTAGTGGATAGACCAGACATCTCAATCTGGAATTCAGTGCCCTTGATCATATGAGATCAACTCACCTATCCAGTTTTATTGCCTTTTACTCCCTCCCACATTCCAGTCTTAAAGGTATTTTCCACTTTTTGTCCTCCATGGCTTTGCTTGAGTGGCTAATGCTGCTGGAATTCCTCATGTGTTTTTCCAGTTCGAGCTCCCTGACCCTCAGAGGTCTTCATTTGCAGAGTCCCCGTGTTTGGGGACTGTGTTACTTGCCTCGGGACACCATAACCAAGAGCCACACACTAAGGGTAGGGGGGCTTAAGCAACATGACTGTATTTTCTTATAGTTCTGGAGGCTAGAAGTCCAAGATCAAGGGGTTGGCAGGGCTGGATACTCCTGAGGCCTCTCTCCTTGGCTTGCCGATGGCTGTCTTCTCTCCGGATCTTCACGTAGTCACCCCTCTGGGTATGTCTGTGTCTTAATCTCTTCTTATAAAGACATGAGTCCCATAGGATTAGGGTCCACCCTAATGATCTCATTTTAACTTAGTTACCCCATTAAAGACACTGTCTCCAAATACAGTTACATTCTGAGGTACGAGGGGTTAGGGCTTCAATACGAGTTTTGGGGGATACGTCTCAGTCCATAACAGTGAGAATCCCTCCCCCTGTGTGAGTTGGTGGGTCGCAGGCCCTGACTCCACTATGAAAGTGAAAGGGCAAGACAGACCCCTTCCCAATTCCTGGCAGTAGATGTGCAAGTGAGCAACCCAGGCTGTCCATCGAATGCCCTCCTCTGGACCTAGATTCTTGCAGGAGACAATCAGAGATGCATCCCACCAACACTCAGCTGATTGGAGCATCGTGTTGTCCCATAAACCAAAAGGTCGCAGGTTTGATCCCCTACTGGGGCACATGCCCAGGTTGCGGTTCAGTCCCCGGCCGGGCCAGGTGCGTATAAGACGTAACCAATCGACGTTTCTCTCTCTCATCGATGTTTGTCTCCCTCTCCCTCTCCCTCCCTTCCCCTCTCTCTAAAATCAGGAAGCGTGTACTCTGGTGAGGATAAAAAAATGACTTAAGTACGATCAGTGGCGGGAGCAGAGAGGAGAACCCAGAGAGCCCTGAGCAGACCCCGGAAACAGCTGGCCGAGCTACCATCACATGGGGGAGGAGACGCAGCTGGCCCCAGTCACCATCACTGCGACCACGAGCAGCGAGGCCCAGACCCCGCGGTCCGCGGCTGGCCTCACATCGGCGGTGCCTGCTGGAGGGGCCAAGAAGGTCATTGCAATAAAGGTTTTAGGAACCGTAAAGTGGTTCAATGTAAGAAACAGGTATGGAGGATGCCCAGTGAATAGTTGTCCAAATGAAAGGAATGACACCAAGGGAGGCACATCTGTCCAGCAGAGAGCCATAAGGAAGGACAGCCCCGGGAAGGGCCTCTGCGGCGGGGTCCTCCACGCAGTCGCCAGCAGAATTACCAGGAGAGTGACAGTGGGGAGAAGGAGGGGTGGGAGAGCGCCCCCGGAGGCTGGGCCCCTCAGCTCCGCCCTCCCGCAGGCCACGGCTCCCACCTCACTATGCGGGGACCCTGTGGGCGTTGCGCGAAGTGTTCCACCCCTGCTGTGCGGGGAGAAGCGGGAGAGGGGGCTTAGAACCGGGGGTCAGGAGAACAAGGTGGGCCAGCGAGACAGGACACGTATCGGACCACAGACCACGATTCCACAGGTGCCTCCGCGCCAAACGCCTCCGAGATGGGGTGGCGATGAAGAAGACAAGGGAACTCAAGGAGGTGGGACCCAGCAACCAAGGTCAGCAGCCACCGCAGCGTCGGTACTGCCACCACTTCAGCAACCAACGCGGATGTCCGGGAAACCCTAAACCGCATGACGGCAAAGAGACAAAAGCGGTCCATCCGTCTGCTTCTGCGGCTGCGCGGCGCAGCTGAGAAGATGCTGGTCTACCCTCCCTGTTGGCGTCCAGACTAATCACCCAAAGAGGAGAAATGGATGTGAAATTCCGGCGAAAAGAAACGAACAGAAGATTGGAGTTGAAGACCTTAAGTCTTCGCTTTTTTGCCCATTGACCAGGTGGTGAGAACCATCTGTATTATCTATGCAGCGTGGGGTTTTTATTATTTTTATCTAAAGACATCTTTTTTTTTTGGTAATGATAAATCGCTCTCTCTTTTTTGAAATAAGCCGGTTTTTTCTCAATGCACCTTAAAAGGTTTTTAAATTGTTTCATATCTGGTCAAGTCGAGATTTTTAAGAACCTCACTTTGAATTTGTAATGAAAGTTTACACCTTGAGTTTTTCAAGAAAGTCAACCAACTGCAAGCACCTGTTAATAAAGGTCTTACATAATCGTCTTTGTGTTAAAAAAAAAAAAGGACGACGACTTAACTTTGTTCACGCCAGTGTTAGTGCTGAGTGTGTGGACGCTGAATTACTGGGGAATGGGCGGTGGTGTGTGCACGAGGATACGTCTGGGGACCCACGCGGCGATAATGGGCTTCAGAAGTAAGACCATACTTCGCAGACCTGTATGTTGGGGTCCTGGCTCTGGCATTCCTGCAAAATGATTTCGCTTCCCTAGACCCTGCTTACCTATTTGAAATCCACCTGGAAGAAGGCAATGCCCTCCTTCACCCCAGAGGATGACGGAGCTTCATTGGAGTTTAAGTGGTAATTTCCAGGTGACCCAGCCTCGTTTCCAATTTCTCTGCATAAAATAAAGAAGGAGCTGGAAGGGGTGCTGCCTCCTGAGCAAGGGCAGAGAAAGTCCCCAGGTTCTCTGGCAGATGCCGTGGAGCACAGGAGTACCTGACGTTCCATTCGAAGGTGATTTCTCTTCGGTGACGTAAGCGCCCTCTATCTCTGTTCCCAAACCCTAGCGAAGTCTGCTATGTGCACGAGGGGCTGATGTGAGTGGGGTTGGAAGCAAAAATCAAGAAGTCTGCATTTCAGAGCTGAGCGGCAGCACCTGGGTTGTGGGTAGCAGAGAAGTATGGTGCAGGATCTGCGGAATGGAGCTAACGGGCCAGAAACCGGAGTTACGTGGAAATGGAAAAAGGTTCCCCCAAAACCAAAGCACCGTCAGCTACTTCCGACCCTCCAGAAGCCCCTGAAAGATTAGGAAGGTCACAGAGCGCTTCCCATGCTAGGAACGGGGTCACCCAATTTCTCTTGCTTCTCAGGAAGTGTACTGGCCTCTGGGTTGTGGGGATATGCTGCAGTTGGAAGAGTCCAGTCCAACTTTACAGCTTCTCCGATCTTAACAAGCCTCTCAAGTTTTCTTTCACTAATATTTAAACAATAATTAGCTAACCCTTTTAACTTTGAAATCATCATTTTAAAAGGACTGAGCCTCTTAGCGCATTTCCCTTCAAAATATTCTCTCAACAAAAACAAATGTACTATACCGCATGGCAAGTCCAGCAAAACAATTTGTCTATTGAATGAGGCCCCAAAGTCTTAATATTAGCAAGATGATCCCTGGGCTTAACCTCCCTGTGTCTGTATTATTTAGCATTCTTAGCGCGTTGGCTGCTCAGTTGCCTCTAAGGAAAAGGAGGGACCGCCACTGATTACCAGGAAACCCAACCGTCGGAAATGTCTGCAACTTAACAACAGCTGGTGACAAGGGGAAGCATTAGAGTACCCTCGGCATATGACTGAACGTTGTCAAGAACGAATTGCAGTGTCCAACCTTAACAACTGCTGGCAGGGACACCAGGCCAAGGCTGTGCTGAGGACATTTCTCCTGATGCAGTTCTTTAGAGCCCTTCAAGTTCACGTTCCCTTAAAAAGGGCTCCAAGAAGTATTTGGAAGACACTCTGCATGCCATTTAATAACCATGTTTATAGTGTCCCGGTGCCCCAATCTGCTTACACTATCTGCACCTATATTTTATGTGTGACTAAAAGAATGACAATAATAACAATCATAACTACCACTCAGGGTGCACAAGTGTCCGATCATACCCTAAGCACCTTAAACTTTGTATGTCTTCTTAACCTCATCTATAAGGATCCTGTGACCTTGGTAATGTTTTTTCCAAGTCTTACACGTGAAGACAATGAAGCTTAGAGAGATTAAGTTCTCATCAAGGTCCAGCTTCCATTGCTGGGAAGCAAGATAGGACTCAGGTCCAGAGCTTAAACTTTTCTGCATAACCCACCCTTGTAACTATGGCCTGACACCCCCACACTGCTGGTGCCCGTGAAAGGCAGAGCGGCTAAACCGGGCCTGTGCTCAATGCCTCTGGACTTCTGCTCAAACACGTCCCCTCCTTTCGTGGGCAACGGAAGCGAGATGCAGACCAGGCTGGTACTCCTGCCCCACCTTCATTCTCCCAACTCCCAGTGCTTCTTCCCTTCCCTTAAAACACAGTAAGATCAGCAGAGAAGAGTTAAAACTGCAGATATTGAATAAAAATCTGCTTCAGGATATATCACAGCAGGTGTGTTATAAACTTGACGAACGTGATGGGTTGTAACTTTGGCTTACCTAATGAGTGTTTTAAATTTGGGGGGAGTGGAAGGTCATCGATCACAGGCACAGGGGAGCCATTCCAAGGGGCCAAGTGTGAGTGATTCAGCAGTGGGCACCAGGGCCTGACTGGGGTGCCAGGCGTTACCAATACCCCGTGGTTACCTTGATCAGAATAAGTGCCAGGGATGCTGTGAAAATCCAAGAAAATGGGACAATAAAGGGATGGTATTGCCCATGAGAAGCCAGAGAACAAGAAAGGACATTGAGCAAAGATGTTACCCATGTCAACAAGAATCTAGAGAGTGACTCCCTAATAAAAAGGGGTTCAGGGGCAGCTCCCCTGCTCAATCCTTATGATAATTATGCATCGGCTATGGTCTGTCTGAAGCCTGGCCTGCAAGGTAGGCTGGCCTTCTACTCCCGGCCCATGGCCTGTGGCGAATACATCCTGAAGCCTGGGAGTGCCCCAGGCTCAGTCATTCCCTTCCTCCAGGCCCGGTGGTCACACATGCTGCCACCCCCACTCCACATCAGCATGAACAGGAGGCTCAGGTAGCACCCTCACCAAACATGGTGGGAGTCTAGGGCAGGGATATGCAGGGCGGTCACACTGTCACCCACAGCTTGTCACAGGACCCACAGCTCTACATCCCCCACTCCTCCTCACGCTACATCCCCCATATCTTACTCAGAACCCCTCTCTATTTCAAGGGCCTCCAGGGTCTCAATTCCTATCACAAACATTTCAAGTATGTTTACTGCAAGGGAAGTCTTTGCAGCCCAGGATGAGATCGGTTAATACCAGTTTCTCTATGTCATTATCTGGGGAGTATATGAGAATGACTGGAGCTACAGATAACACGATGTGTGGCGGTGTGGGGGGTGGTGGATGTGCCATTGTAAGGCCTCAGGAACCCCCAAATCCATCCCCCTGCCTGGATTTGTCTTTCGTGCTGTTTCCCTAGATCCTACCTCACAGCAGTGAGATTTTGTTTTGATTCGAGTTGAATCTTTTACTGCTCAGGTTTTTGGATACTGCCACCCAAAATGAGAGGTTCTGAAAGTGCCTCCAGCAAACAATCACTTGTCCCCCAACTCTAAACACCTTACCTGTGACCCACTTCTCCCGTTAGGCTCGCATCCCTAAGGTGACAACAAGGCTCGCCGAGACCCGCTCAGCACAGACACCCTTTCAATACCCGGTTGGGGCTTAAACACAGCATATCAGGTACACATACAGCCTCTTTTAACATCTAGGTTTCAACCAAAGGCATTCCTCTCAGTAAAGTCAACACCCTAACACTTGAGCAGCTACACTCACACAGAGAACTTTCTGAACAAAGGAAGGAGGTTTCTTTGCTCTGATCTAAAGATCGATTCAAAAGCAGTCAAATCCTGGTTTTCGTTTTCAGTATTTCTTGCTGGAATCATGTTGTAAATGACCAAAAAGCTGGTAGAAGATGATGAAGTAAAAGAAAGGACAAGGAAAGGAGAGAAAGGCAGGAAGTTCCTTCTTTTTGAGGACCTACTATGTGTAGGTCCTAACACAACCGATCCCTAGCAGGGACAGAAGTTCCGAGAAAATGCGTTGTTTGCCTTTTTCCATTTGAGTTTTAATTAAGTGATTCTTCAGTACTGTAACTTTGGTTTGCTATAAAAGGGCCTTTGCAATATTTTTTGTCATGCTTCTTCTTTCTTAAGCTTTCTTTTCAGACCCAATTTTGTATATTCTAATTGCAAACTCAGTTCAAGTTCCAAAAACGCTCTCTTATAATTATCGCCAAACAAGTGCCGTGATTCTGCAAAGCCCAAACATGTGTCACATTAATTCTCACAACTAAAATACTTTCATTTTTCTTGGACTCTAAGCAAAATGGACCATAAGCAAAGTGTTTGATAAAATGACAGGTGGAATTCCATCCAATTAAGACATAAATATTTTTCCAGAGGCTAAGCTCACTGCAAAATAATAATCTTCACTCAACACATCTTTACATGTCTTTGGCAAAACACCTGTCTAAAACTGTTAACACTAAATATTTGGGGAGCTCAGTACTTCAAAGACATCCCTGAAAACGTCAAGCATTGTTAAAATGTTGAAGTAATTTTGGTTAAATGCTTCTGTGACAACTGTCGGACTTGATTTGTTTTAGCTGAATACATTCTGAATATCACTTGGAATCTGGGAATTGGTCATTTGCCAAAAGATGAGAATTGGGTTGAAGTCAAAAGAATTACATGCATCAAAGAAATGAAAAAAAAAGAAAACATGGAGGGAATCTTTGGATATTTTAAAAAGGCAATTTATCTTCTAATTTGGAAGCTTCAAAAGAAGATTCTGACCAATTGACAGCAATTTGCAGTCAAACTATAGAGCCCAGGAGTGACTCTGACTTTGGTCAAATTCACACACATGGAGTCATACCTAGAGCTCCTCTTGCAGATGAGAAAGAGCATATTTTAAAGCACCTTGACAAAATCAGTGATTAAGTAATACCAAATATAGATATATTGCTAGGACCTTCTAGTTAGTCGGTTACCAAGCATGCAGAGTTCTTAGACTCACAGACAGGTAAACTGAGGACCAAGGAAGATCTATCGGTAACCATAGTTGGCACACAGACACATCAACAGCAAAGGGCTTAAATGTTTAAGCTGAAGGGTGGGTAGTGAGAGAGACACTCGTGAAATGTGTCAACATATAGTAAAAGTGGGACAAAAATGCCAAAGGGCTATAGTGAAGTCAATAGTAAGAGGAGTTAAGGTTAATTGGATAATTGCTACGGGCCAGGCATTGTGCTACGTACTTTATTTACATTATCTCATTTAATTCTTCCAGTTACCCATACACAGGGTGCCATTATTATTGTTTATACAAACAAAATTTCTCAGCCATTTTCCCAGATTACGCAGGTAGCAATTATTAGAGTCGAGGCTTGGAGTCAGTTCTGTTCAGCTTCAAAATCCTCGTTCTTAATCAGGTGTGTTGAACTCCCTCCCAATGTGCACGACAACAGAGCTCGCTCCTTTTCTGCGATTTCAAGTAGTCATCATTATAACTTGGGAAATCTACCACAATAGTGATTGGGACTGTCTGGACCAGCTACAGGTCACACATAAGCTACGGACTCTTGGAGAGAGTGTAGTATCGGAGTTAAATCTGAAATTTTCCGTGAGACTCCAGTTCAAATATTCTGTCCCATTGTCCCTGTAAGGATGCTCATTCTTGACATAGTGTGTGTTCAGAACTATTTTACAGAATGTTCTAGGCCTTGACTTAGTTTGAGAGACTCTCGGAGTCAACCCAAGTGTCATCCAACTCCTCGAGCTTCCAGACCATTTACCCAGCATGCTTCACTGAGTACCACCAGGCCGAAGGCTTGCCCTGCGCCAGACACCCACGTGTGGTCTGAACCAGATCAATGTGGAACCTGGATGAGATCAGCCATTTCCGCTCTCCCTTCACAGCAGAGCCCTTTCTGTGCAAAGTGTCAGATCCCCAAGTCAAACCGGCAGCAACAGGAAGCGGGATGGACTGTCTCCGTGAACTGAAGCCCCTGAGGCAGGTGTATCTGCAGATGTGCCTGGATCCAGAGACTCAAACAGGGCCGACAGTGCTCCGAGACTTGCTTTTTCGTTTTTCGGCTCTTTGTCTCTACTGTCGGCAACACACAGCGCGACTCTGCCCCCTCTTCAGCAGTTGCAGGGTTTTACATTATTCTTATTGCCGGCAGGCCCAGCAAGAAGAGAGCTTCTCAGTTTTTCTAAAAAAAGCCCTAGTTCTGGTGTCCGAGGATTAGCTCAGTCATGTGTCCACCACTCAGCCAGTCACGGCAGGGTAGGCCGCAGAGGGACGGAATGGGCTGATTGGTCAGGCCTAGGTCACGTGCCCACTCCTATGTGTATGAAGGCATGGATCCCTGTCTGATTACATGAATTAAAGGCAAGAAAAGTGTGGTTCCCCCAGAGGGAAATGTAAGACCCAGCATGCAAAGTGGGGGCAAATCAAAGCCAAGCAGGCAAACTGAGCGGATTCTCACACCACAGCACATCACTCAGGTCTTGTCATGAAGAAGAGAAAGCAGGGGCCGGAGGGGGTACCTTGAGGGGGTGCACCAGAGCCGAAAGAGTCAGGGGTGGGGGGAGAAGCTAGGGGAAGTGGGTCTCAAACTTCAGGGACAACACAATCACTGGAGGAACTTTGCTGGAGAAGCAAATTCCTGTTCTCCGCTCCCAGAAATTCAAATTCAGCAGGCCCGGGGCATGGGAATTCGCATTTTTAGCAGCTCTCTGAAATGACTATGAAGTGGGTGGAGGCCTGTGAAGTATATTTCAAGAGACATGGCTTTCCGTCCTAGGAAGGCAGACCAAGTCTTGAGTATTAAATGAGTTTCACTAAATCCCTAATAACAGCCAGAGGGCATCTTTAAAACAAACCAAACCAGCCCATCAATTGCTCCCTGTGACTACCTCTCTCAGGGACGGGGGCACCTCTCCGCCTCTTGGGCAGTGCCAGGTGCTTCACAGCCACTCTGGGAGATGAGGACCGTCATCGAGGCAAATGGCGGGGGGCCGGCTGGTTGACTTACAAGGAGTTTTGAAAGCCAAATCAGAAACGCTGTCCCTTATTATCAAATGCATAATTCTGGCAACGGGCATGGAGTCTTTCGATACAATACGCAAGATTTTAAGGCATTAAGAAAAAGAGAGAATAAAAGGAAAAGAAAGAAAACACTTCCACAATTAGGAAAATGATTATTTACCAAGAGTAGACAAGTAGAAATAATGCATTGCAGGTTGAGTCCTTCTCTGCTCTCCTCTCCTCTCTCCCTCTCTCCCTTCCACTTCCCTCCCCTCTTTTCTTCTGCCTTTTCTTTCTTTCCTTTCTTTGTTTCCTTTTTCTCTTTGTTAAATGCTCCGTCGGTAGACAGCCAAGCACAGAGCAGTAACAGGAGACACAAATCTTTGTAAAGCGCTTCCTACCAGGGCCAGGGCCATAGGGCAGGAATCCCAGGGAAGGTCAGCCCGACAGAGTCCTCGGCCTGCCTGCTCCTTGAAACTGGAGACCTGCCAAGCGCTCTCTCTTCAAGTCACACAGACCTAAGAGGATTAAGGTAAGTATCCCTCCTAAAAGCCTGAAAAAACAAAGATTAGTTTTTAGCATCACAAAGAAACATATATTTATATAGGTTCTGAAGGAGAGGAAATACATTAAGACTTTTGGAGTGAGGGTGGAGGTGAGGAGAGACGCGGGGGACAGAAATGACAAGTCCTCCTTAAGCAAGGGGGAGAAGATTCCTCCACGATTATCCTCTGTTTACAAAGAAATAGGCCGAAATGGAGATCGACTCCAAGGGAACAAAGACAGCATGGGCTGCAGAACCTTATTAAGCTTAATTTACTAAGCGAGCATTTGTGATTGGACCAAGTCGCGAACGTTTTGGCTTCTTCCTGCTATGTAAGAAAGTTGGCAAGGATCTTTAGGATAATTAGTAGTTAACACTGCGAAGAACTTGTTCATCTTCAGGAAAAAATACACTTATTTTAATAGCTGCAAAAATACCTCACTAGGTATCTTTATAACGGAATAAACTCCTTCAAGCCTCAGTTTCCAAAAATGGCCAAATAAGTAGTAATTAAAATTTTTAAAAAATTGGAGGCTGAGATTCCATTTAGAAGCCTAAAAGAACCCACGAACCTCAGGAAAATGCACTCACATGCAAGACTGTGCATATAACTCATTTATTGCATTGGAGGCATATCCCTGTCATAAAGCCATCTGGAAGATCAACCTTCGTAAAAATTTTGTCTCTTTTCCTCTTTTATTTTTTTCCAGGTAAAAATGAATGGCTACACCACCCCCCTCCCTCAAAAGGAAATAGATATGAATTACATATTTTTTGTATGAATTACATACTTTTTAAAAACGTAAACTTTAATTCTGCTCAAAAGTAAATTCCACAAGAAGTTTCCCACCCTTGGATAGACTAAGGAGGTGAACGTGTGGCTTGATCTTCAACGTGGCTGGCATTGACATCTGACCCATTTTATTACTCATTCATTCTGAGAGCGACCAGGGCTGACGAGGCAGATTCACAGACATGAACAGTGGCAAACGATGACAGGACTCCCGTTGCTTCTGTGGCCAGGTGGGGGTGACACTGGTGAGAGAAACACCAGAGTTCCCCAAGACTTCAAGCGGAATGTGTTTTACATCAGCTCTTTCGTCAACTCAGAGAAGTCATCTATACCAGGATGGGCCTCATTGACATTGCCCGTGGTTGATTCTAAGGCTTCCTGAGCATAAGAGAACTTCAAAAAGCCACCACAGCCTTTCCGATGTCCGTCAATGACCACCTGCCCCCAGGCAGGCAAGGGCTTGCCCTCATCAAGTGTATCTGCAAGGTCCCTCCATTGACCAGGTTCCACCGCATAATGTCTCCATCCCCAGATGCACTTGTTAAAATTCCTGAACACAGTTGGTCTTCTTAGAGCCTGTGAGCACTTTTGATGTGAGCAATGTCCCCTCCTCCCCTCAAACTGCCATTGAAGTAACAGCATATCTTACAGTACACCAAGATGCTTCCTTGATGTTAGCATCAAGGAAGTAGGTAACCTCTCCCCTACCAGCCCCCCGGTCCAGATAGAAGTGTGAAGGCAAAAGGGCTCCGGGCTTTTTTGAAATGGTTCCCATAACAAGGATGGCAGGACCTTGAATTAAACGGTTTGTCTTTTTCATTTGGTTAAGAGAAAAATCTGCCAAGAATGCCAAGGCGGAAGGAAATTTTTCCTAATTGTTTTGAGAATGGGCACATATCTTCTGCCCAGAGGTCAGTCATGCATGCCAGGAACAGGCCCAGAGACTAGGGGACTTCAGGATACGGGGACAAGCCCTCACAGTCGGTTCCCATTTTCTGACAAGCCCCCCGGAAAGGCGGAGAATGTGAACCTGGCTCTGATACCAAGGAGACTCTTCCCTGTGGTCGACCAGATGCCTGTCAGCATTGTTGGCAGGCTATTTTGACACTAGTGGAATAATCTGGGGAAAAAAAACCGAAACACCAGGGAGCCAGGATATGTACAGAGCTTCTTTATTCACCAAGTAGCAAAACCAGATGAGATGTCAAGCTTCGCAGGTGTTCAGTGTCTTAGGTCGGGTTTCCCCCCAAACAGTCCCTGACACGGGGATTTGAGTGCAAATAGTTTATTTTGGAGGGGATCCCAGGAAGCACCTGTAGGGAAGCAGGGAAGTGAGGCAGGGAATGGAAAGCAGACAATAAAGGGTGCATTATCAAGCAGGTTACTACTGTGGGCCACTAGGGCTCAGGCTTGCTGGCAAATCCTGGGAGAGGGCGGAGAACGTGCTTCCGAATTGTCCCAAGCGAGGAGTGAGGAAGTTTGGGTGCTGAAACATCAACACCCCGCCGTCACGCCTGAGGTCCATCCATCTCCCCTGGAGAGAGGAACTTTTTCAGCATTTTGAACCCACCTCGTGCATGGTCCAAGTCGACTCCAGCAGCCAGAGAATATTCTTGGGCAGAGAGTGATAGGTGTTTATAGTAGGATGTCATGAGAATGCAGGGGATGGGGATGGTGACTGTCAAGGAGATACGGGCAGGGGAGGGACAGGGTCTGCTATACTCAGATACTGTGAATTTTCTCTCAGGCAACATTTTCACCACTTCTAAGAGGCCATCACAATTTCCAAAAATACATTCATAAGCAATGAGTTTTTCTTTTGTTTTTTATTGACCTCGTCCTTCATGTAATGGACAAAGGCACAGGTGCGTGGAAGACATTTCTGGCCTCCTCCAGTTGTTTGACAAAGGGACACAGGGTGGCTGGGAATTCCTCTGCTCTGCTTCAAAACAGTGAAAAACAGATGAATGATTCTGGAATGGGTTCCAAACCATACCCTAGCTCAACCTTTTCCAAGGCACATGGCTTCAATACAGCTGCCACAACTATGTAGATTATTTCATTGGTGCAGGGGTAAAGCAATCTTCGAGGATGCTTTGAAACAAGGAAGGTTTTGCATGGATATGATGTAATTTTAGATAAAGTTTCAGTGTTCTCAAAACAAGTCTACTTTTCCTAGAGGATTTTCAAGCTGGGCAGATGGAAAATACTCCTTTAAGTCTATTGGCATCACATTTCCATTGGCCGGAAACTTACTACACAAGAAGCATGGCTTTTCACTGTGTCCCGTCTCATCTGGTGTTACAAGTGGAATGGTCTCATCATATTTGCATTCATATTTTCCAATCTGAGTATGGCCTGATGCAATTGAGACAGATATATAGTGAAACGTTGGAGGATCTTAATTCTTATTTAAGGGGGAAATAATCTCAACCACAGTTTACTGTGATAATTTGAATAATTGTTTAGTACACATTTCCTTCTCCCGAATTCTGGGCAGAGCACGCCTCCCCCCAGCACTGACCTGGGGCTGGGTCATGTGACTTGCTTCGGTGGGTGGAAATTTCATCGGTATGACCGTAGCGGAAAAGTATGCATCCTTGTGCATTTTGGTTTGGCTCTTGTGCTTCCACAATTCCCCATGAGAAAACATGCTGCGGATGGCTCTCGGCCCAAGGACAAATAAAGCTGACCCGAGCCCAGCCTACGGCTTGGATCCTGCAGTCAGGACCCTGAAGTCCACCCTCGTCCAGTCATGTCCCAGTCAACCCACTGACTCGTGCGTGACAAACGCATGCTTGCTATTTTAAGACACTGAGTTTTGGAGTGGTTTGTTACGCAGCTTTATCGCAGCAGTAGCTGACTAGCACATTATTGTATCAAGTGGCACCCTCCATCACTTCACAGTTGTTCGGATTGAAAAATATCTTGGTACAGTTGGATTTAAAACTTTTTTCCCCCCACAAAGCCAATTTTTCAAAAATAGCAGGACAGGCATTGAAGAAAAGTGTAGCCTTTTTAGTGTGTTTTATTCCCACGGCACCCCCAAACTACACGATCTGTGAGAACTGGCCTGTCATTCTCTTTCTCTTTGTCTTTGTGGTTGGCACTAATTAACAGTCTATTACAATGGCATTCCCTCAGCTGATGCCTTTTGATGTGAAATTTTTCAAGTCCCATCTCATTGTCTTAGAACCTTACAGCTTCTTACCCTGCCACAATTTAATTTGTAATCAAAATTAGGAACTAATAAAATAACAGAAGACTTTTTTTTTTTATAATGGGGCGGTTTGCTTGTTTGTTTTCAAAATTAGACCAATTTGCCATTTTACCAAATTCACGCCTTTTTTTTTTTAAGTGAAAGCTACATCTTCACTAAACCAATTTGAAATGAGACGCCTCCTGGACTTGTTGCATACAATTAAACCACAACAAAAGGAAGCCGAAGTCATTTCACTTTTCATAAGGCTGTAATTATTCTTTAACTATTGGACTACAACATCCCTGAGGAGCTAATTATCGAAAAGCTCTCATCACATATAGGAAACACACAAACAAATCCTGCAAGCACAAAGTAAATGTTCAACATTAAAGATCTGCGTCCAGGAAGTCAGACCAATCAGCTGGTCCAGCTAATTACTCATCTGATTTTCGGAGCAGTTGCATTAGATAATTGTGATGCCTGTTCTTAACATGAAAAGCACAGCCTTTGACTGACTTTAATAAAGACCTAGCTACCAGAAAAAATGTACTAAGAACCGTAAAACAAAATTTGCATTGCAACAGAATCTGGGAGAAGTGTGGGAGACATTTTGTAATAGGGAACCTTTCATTTATCACATGATGGATATATTTAATATACCTTTTCATGGACGTCACATTGAAAGGCAAAGTGAACTATTACATTGATATGGTCTCATATGAGCCATGCAGTACCGCTCAAATCCCAATTCAAGTTTTTAAACGTGTATGATAAAATGCTGTTTTGAGTCAACTGAGATTCATGTTAGATAAATAGAGCATATTACAGATTATGTGATGGATCATATTCTAAAGGAATTAACGTCTGTCAGAATCATTTCCATAAGGCACTCTACTTGTTCTTAAATATATTTACCTATCAGTATACTCAAATCCTTCTTAATTTTTAAATGTTTATAAAACTAATAGGCACTTAGACACTATTGGTGGGAACGCACATTGCCACAACTTTTTCAGAGGGCAGTTGGCCAATAGCTATCAAAATAAGAATGTATACGCTCTTTTGACTTTACCATTTACTGTCTAGGATTTTTATCTTGCAGACAGACTTGGATTAGTGCTGAAAAGTGATAAATAAAGATGTTCATTATGGCATTGAAAGAGCTAAAGAGAAAATAATAAATAAATAATCTAGTTGCCAATTAATAAAAGACTGTTTATCATAAAGCCGTACGATAGGGCACTAGGCAACTACTAAGGGGAGAGATGGGGAGGGAGAGAGAGAGACCTAGTACATGCACTGTTATACAAAAATATTGATGATATAGTAAATGCAAAAAAAGAGGTAAGTTATAAAACAATATGTATGGTGCGATTCCATTTTTGTCACCTAAAAAGATAGGCATACGTAGTCCAGATAAAGGTACATGCAAGCATTTTCCCTCACTATGGACGCTAGTGCAGGTGCATGTGTGCAGGTGGGTAGATAGAGGATGTATGGTAGATAGTCACAGATAAGTTTCCAGGAGGACACGGGAGAATTAGTGGCTCTTTCTTGGGGAAGTGCTGCTGTCATTGCCTACGCGGTTGGCGACAACATGTAAGGGAAGGACCTGGCTCTGCTCCAATACAACTGTAATGGGAAAAGGAGGCCAGTTTGGACCCTACAGTTTGGAGACTCCCACTCTCCTGATTTAACCCAGTCCCCGTGGCTTTATACACCATCGGCACGCTATGGCTCCCAAGTTCCCATCTCCAGCTTCGATCTGGCCCCCAACTGTGGCATTTGCATTCTATGAGGCAACCAGCATTTTCACTTGGATGTTGGGGCAGAGATGACTAATGATCCGAGATTCATGTGTGTCCTTCCGTAGCACAGTTTTCTCTGGGACTCAGCTCTCTGGCCAAGGACTACCTTTCATACCCTCCACCCCACGAGGCGAGCATGTTTCTGGTTCTTTTGTAGTGGGCCTTCCCTGCATTCTCTTTGCACCTGCCAGGGGAACTCAGCCCTAGAGAAGGAGCCGGGGTCCTTGTGTCACCATGCAGAAGGTGCTCGTCCAACAAGAACACCTGCATTGGTCTATGACATGAGTGAGAAACCGACTTGTTTGAAGCCACAGAAACGTGAGGATTTATAGCCTAGAGTATCACCCTAACAAGTGCATATGCCTAATAGCCATCTAACACTTAACATACCCAAAAGGGAAACTCATAATTTTGTCCTGTGATCCCTTCCCAGCGTTCCCATCTCAGAAAATGGCATCTCTGTGTACCTGGTTTTCAAGTCAAACACCTCGGTGTCATCTTTGACTCTTTTCATTCTTGCATACCTGACATCACTAAACAACTTAAAAATACATCCCAAATATGGGCATTTTGTAATGGTTCCCCCAGCTGACAGGTGAATCAGTATCATTTTTGTTGACCACCTGGGATTTGGCAATAATTCTCCTGATAAGTCTTCTTACTTCCACTGGACCCTTCCCTCCCCTTGTCTACTGTCCACATCAACTCCTGGGGGAGCTCTTCCAGACACAAGTCAGATCACATCACTCCCCTAGATAAAAATCCATGCAGTGGCTTCCCACTGTGTCTAAAATGAAATCCGAACTTTGGAATCCTGGTGTCAAGGTCACACACAGTTGGCTCTATGACGATCTGTCCAAACCCATCCCCCCCATCTCTTTCCCTCCAACTTTGTTAAGCTGCACTGGCCTCATTCACCCTTCCTCAAGCATGGCGAGCGAGTTCCCTGTCTTGCCCCCTCTCCCCTGGTGGGCTTATATGTGCTGTTCTATGGCCTCGGTTTACCCTTCTTTCATTTATTCTCTAGTGTCCTTTTCTTGGAGAGCTCACTACGGTCACCCTATCGGAAACAGCAATGCTCATTATTCTTTACCACCTTGCTGCACAGTTTTTAAAATTTTCACAGCATTATCTGTCTGACATTATACCATATATTATTTCCTTGTTTATTTCTATTGTTCTTATTAAAATGGAAGTCTCTTAACAACAAGAACTTCATCTGTCTCTCAATCACTATTGCAGACCCAGAGCTTGGCTCATAAAAGACGTTTGATAAGTATTTGTCAAATGTGGATTTCTTTTTCTTGATTTTGTTTCCTCAGAGCTCTTACATATTGGGGACTGTCTTCCTGACACCTTCCTAATATGAAAGACAACCTAGCTATATCTATATGATATTGTTTTAGTGCCCTTCCCTGATAATCCTAGTCATTCTTCCACTGTCTTCTGACAGGTTTGCCCCAAAGAACATAGAGGCTACCTGACTGTCATTCGATTTTAAAGAATCTCATTTTCCTGTATGGGTTGTTTATAATGTTTTTAAGATCAGCATGTGGGCTAATTTGAGTCTCTCCCCTCTGTAGAGTTGCCCAAAATGTGGTGAGCTGTTCAGATCTACACAATCAGATCTTTCTGAGCTCAGGGAATTTCCTCTAATTATTCTCTGGCTATTGCTTTTATTCCAAGCTTACTTTTTTCTTCCTCAGAAATATGTGAAAGCACTCGGCCAGGCCTGCATTATTATCTACTCCATTAGCTCATTGTTTTTTTTCTGATGGGGGCTCAAGTCTGTGCTTCATGGAACTATTCAACTCTGTCTGTTTTGCCTGCTCTTGGCTCCGATGTAGATTTTTAATTTTGTTTTTGCATGTTTAACTTGCTCTCAAGTCCTTGCTCTCTCCCTGTATGAGACTCTGTTCCCAAAGTGTGTCTGTCTTGGGGCTTTCATCTCCTTCAAAAAGATGATGTCCTCCGTTAGTATGCCATGGAGAATGCTAAATAGGTTTCTAATTTCCTTTTCTGTTTCCTGTAGTAAATCATTTTCAGAAGGCTCCTCTTTCTCTGGGTCTTCAGGAGGAAGACTCTACAGTAGTTTTCCACATGTGTTATGCTATCTCGTTGCCTGTCTTGGGTGTCTCATTTACCCAGGGACCAAATGATCCATCTGAAATACAAATGGACCCACGTCGCTACTTTGTTTAATGCCATTCAGGGGTTCCCTCTCACCTATCAGAGGAGTCCAACCCCTCGGCACGGCTCACCAGTCATCCATGATCGGCCTGGCCTCTCTCTGAGCCTCGCTTCCTGCCGCACCCCGTCTCATCTCCATGATCTAACACAGAGGGCTTTGCGGAGCCTTGCCTGTTGCCCAGTTGTTTTTGCACGTGTTATCCCCTCTGCCTGAAATTCCCTTTCCTTCTCTCACTGCTCCCCTGCCGCTTACTTCCTTACACTCGCACACATCAGGCACAGCTTGGCTTGACCAACTGACACTAATCATTGAATAGGAAGCGCGTGGATTTCCCTGAAGAAGCCATCTCTCTCCCTCACTGCCAGAATTTTGCTCATTCTGGTTCTGACGTCCACGGCCACTACCACCAGCTTCTCCCACACTCTAAAACAGCCCAGTTTCTCAGGAGGATTCCTAGATACCCTTTAAGAGTCAGCTTATAAAGACCTCCTCCTTGACTTCCCAAAGTAGCTGTCGCCCTCTGTAGTAACTGCCTTTGACTCCTGTGTCCCCCCATTTAGGGCCAATTAGGGCAGGAATATTGGAGTAAATTAGAATTCCGCCTACCATGAGGGGTGGTAAAGGGATCAGAAGGACATTCGTCCTGGGGAGTAAAAGTAGCAGATGGTGGTGGACTTTGATGGCAAGCTAAGGAGTTGGGACACTGACAGCTTTGGATTTGAGTAGTCGCATAATAAGAACCGAACAAAAGACAGTAGCATCTTCATCGGGACTCTGTAAAAATGTTGATAAGTTTCTTTTACTGGCATGTGAAAAATTAAAGAGTTTTAGAGCAAGGCTGGTAACTAGGTTGCATTAATTTGACCAAGGAGTAGTAGCTGCCTGGAGGGCTATGTTGAGGGGGATTAGGGTCCTTTTGGGGGCTTAGAGGGCAGCAGTAATGGGATCTATTCACAATGTCTGCTCAGGTGAGAGTGGAGACCAGAGGCAGCTCCAGAGGACTGGCAACCGGGACTTGAGAAAACAGCTTCAGACCTTGTACCTCTTAAAAGGAAAATAACAAGTCTATTTCCCAAGATTCTGTGGTTTAATCTAGCATCCTACAAAGCAAATCAAAAATAGCAAACATTAATAAGATCCTCAAGCCTTTTCCAAATGTCAGGAGCTAGGACAAAATGCAAATAAATTAATCTACTGGGAGCTTTTACTATTCGTTCCTCTGTCCCAGTAAAAACACAGCTCCAAAATTTAGGAACTTCTAACAATCCCTTCAAATGCAAGAAAACAGCTCCTCCGGGCAAAAAATTCAAATGTCCTTGCCTTGGACTTTGATGATGCATTCCAAAGCTGCATGGAAACATGTACAATCGAAAGAGAGTGAAGAAAAAGTTAATCCTTTAATGATAGGTCTGGACCCAGGGAGAAGCACAAACACAGGGTCATGTGTGTCTGTGACGGGAGGAGGTCAACATGGCAGCGCCCACACTCTCCTGAACTCCCCACTGCTCAGGCCACCCCACCATCTCTCGTCGGCCTCAGGGGCAGCCTTATATCCTCAAACTTAAGGGCAAACAACTTGGCAGACTGCACAGACCTTGTTTCCTCTGTGACCAAAAGATCTGCCCTGGGTACTTGCTACTACTCAAGAGTGCTTGAAACAATATGACTTCCGAGTTTGGAAGTCCTGCGTGACTTCTGGCTCTCCCTTTTAGTGGTTGCGGTAGATGAGATTACTGTTTGGGAGAGATTTCCCCTGTCCCTCATTTCCCTTATGCTCCTAGAGGGAGCACGTTTCCCCCTTCCACTGATGTTGGACTTGGCCTTGCTACTTGCCATCACATCGGGGTATGCGAAAAGCACTTGCTTCTGCATTGATGTTGGTCTTAGTCACGTGACTTGCATGGGCCAATGGGATCTGTTAGTGATGACGCTATGGTCAGAGGCTTAAACTGTATTTGAATGACTGGTCTGCGTTCTTGCGCCTCTGCCAACATGATGAGAAAAACATGCCCAGACTGGTTCCTGGTCCAAAGAGGATGAGGGGCATTTGGGGCAGACCTGAACCCCACTGCAGCTTGGAGCCAGGCTCGTCAGAGCCTAGATAGGATCAAGAAAGCTGTCTGAGCCAACAGATGTGTCAGTTAGGATACGTGACTGTTAGCTGAAGCCACTGAATGTTGAAGTGGTTTGTTACAGCTATTGTGGCAACAACTGATGGATGTCGCAGGTATGAGGCCTTGGGCCAGTTTCTGTCTCGATACCTCGGTTTCTTCATACAGTAAAAGGATATGGCGGTGGAGCCTCCTCAGAGTTGTCCGGGTTGCTTATCATAGTGACCCACACAGAATGAGCAGCTAAGACTTGTCATCCTAGTAAAAGAGCATGGACTCTTCACTGGATCCATATTTTTTAGTTAAATTCCAGCCCTGGTACTATGTAAGTTTCTGCCGCCAACTGGGGGAGAGGGCAAGAGAGCCAAGTGTGGGAGTAATTTGAAATTCAAGGTCATGGCTAGAGTAGCAAAGGAGCCCAGATCTGAACCTCCTCGTTCACTTATGTATTCTTGCTACCGCATGTCACAAAGGCCACCCACAAGGCTCAGGATGCAAATTTACATGGCTCCTAATCCTAGAAGGGTGGCAAGACTTGAGAGAGACGAGGATAAGGCCGTGGGGGCTAAGCGGAGGTGACTGGAGAGGGGCAGGGGCTACAGATGCGGGGCTCACACAGCGGCCAGTTCCCAAGCTGGGCTGCAAGGGGCTCCCCCTGAGGCTGTGGGGTGAGAGGAGTTGGGGGCCGCTAATGTTGGCAAGAAGCTTCTGAAAACTTCGTCCCGGGAAGAGAAAAACCCAGCATCGGCTAATGGCCCGGCGCAAGATTGTGACTGAAAGCTCAGAGTTAAGAATTCAGAGTCCGAAGGAGAGAAGGTCCCCGCGGGAGCGCGCACGGCAAGCCGGGTGGTAGGTCCGGGCTGAGGTCCAAGCAACACCAGGTCTAGGCGCTCACCTCAGAAGTAGCGCGACGTAGCGCACTGCCCGGCTGCCTTGGGCTCCACCCCTGGAGCTGGTGCTTTCTAGCTGTGGGACTTTCAGCAAGTTACAAACATCTCTGAACCTTAGATTCCTAAGGGGTATGAGGAAAACGGGGACATTGATAGACCCTACTTGGTCAGGTCCTTGCCGGAACTGAAATCGCTACATAGATGAAGCACTTAGAATGGACTATAGTAGGACCTATTATTATTATCATTATCGTTAGTATTACAGCCACACAGCCCCATATGTGAATCCCCTGAGCCAGAAATAGGTGTTTTATAATTCAGCATTGTTCACATTTGAGAAAAGAAATATGGTGTCCGTATTAAAAAAAAACAAACAAAAAAAAACTGCGGCAGACTCCAGGCTGCATTCTGTAACCGAAGACATAAATATTTATGTAGTGAAATGTATGCATATTTAGATCAAATAAAAACTATAAATAGCGTCAAGTCAGTTCAGGCCAGGTTTTGCTACCATATATGATTTTTTTAAAAAGCAACACTAACAAACAAAAACAGAACCCTTCGAGTTTCCGGAGCTCTGGGGGATTTGGGAAACAGAGAAGGCCTCGCGGCTTGTATGGCTGGGAGAGAGTGGAGGCTGCATGGATGTGTCCAGAAGGAGCAAGCGGCAGAGAACGTCTCCTCCACCAGAGCTGGTCAGGAAAGACAGTGTAGGAGGTGTTGGAGGAACCAGAGCCCAAGATGGATTGCCGGGATCTCGTCGAGAGAAAAGCTAAGGCTGGATTGTGAAGAGCCTTGAATGCCAGGACAAGAACATACACTTAGTAAGAGGCAGGCGTCTGGCTGATTTCACTGAGACTGAAACTGGTGTCCCCGGCAGCTTCTGCCTCCATTGCAGAGCCTGGCAGGTGAATCGGAGAAGGGTGATCTGAAGTCACAGCTGTCAGGCGGGTGGGTGCCTTGCTCCAGAATACCCTTCTCTTCACTGGCAAGCTCTTGCTCCGCAATGCGCCCCTTCTGGGACTTACTTTTCCTATCACCACCGCGGCAGACACAGTCAGCTCCCACCCGCATCGCCTTGGCATTCGCCTGTAGGTATGGAAGGGTGCTCACTGAGAACACCCACGAATCTCTGCCGAGCGCCTCTCCTGGCTGCCGGTGCCCTGGGCTCCGGCACAGAGTAAACTGAAGGCGCAAAGAGTTCATGCCTTCGGCAGCTGCCCTCAGCCAGAGATGGACAGGATGCTAGAGAAAATACCTCAGTCCCTTCCCTGTTCGATAGGGAGAACACCGAGGCATGTGCCCTGCCACCTCCTGGAGCTCCCCGGGGGCAACGGGCCCCCGGCGCCCTCAGCAGGAACCTTCCCCTCAGCCTGTGGGGGCTGCCTGCCCTGTTTTCTTACTTTTCCTCATGCTATATCCATGCTTTCTTGGGGTCACCTTCCAAATAAATTAGTTTTATTTGAATCATTGTCTCAGGGTCTGCTTCTGGGGGAATCCAAACTTAGTCACCGTGGTCACAGGAGTGCCTCTTCCCTGGGCTGTCCCATCGATGTCTTGGCTCATGGTTTCTACCAGAAAAGGCTGAACTCGCTGAGGATGGGAATTTCTTTTTTAAAGATCTGATTTATTTATTTTTAGAGAGAGGGGAAAGAAGGGAGAAAGAGGGAGAGAAACATCGACGTGCAAAAGAAACATCGATCGGTTGCCTCTCGCACTTCTCCTAACTGGAAACTGGACCCACAGCCCACACACGTGCCCTGACGGGGAATCCAACCAGTGACCTTTAGGTCTGCAGGACAACGCCTAACCCATTGAGCCACACCGGTCAGGGAAAGGACAGGCATTTTTAATTCAGCATCGAATCCCCACAGTGCATCCCAGAGCATAGACATCAAATAACTATTCTGTGGATTGACTTGGAAAATGGGGTAAGTTCCGATAATTTGCAAGTAGCTAAAGGTCGCCCATGATTTCAGGGGTTAAAGCTTAGCTTCTGAGTTTTAATCATTGGCTCTGCCCCGGACCAGTTGATGACCTAGAGCGAGTCACTTAATTTCTATAAGATTTGGACTCTATGTCTATGAAATGGGGACAATGAAATTTGCCCCACGGAGCTACCACGAGAAGGGTGTGAGATCCAAGCTTGTTCCCTGGTTCTCCACATCAGTCATGGCTTCACACCCACCCTGTTCCCAAACACCTCCCATCTTCACTCCTTGCCTGTCCGTAACCACTTCCTCAGAGTCCTGGTCTTGAACTTCCCTTACCTACTTATTGAAATGGGTTCAAGGTCACACGTATATGATCGACTGCATTCCATCTCCTAAAAAGAAAACCTCCCTGCTTAAAGATTTGTGGTGATGGCTTTTCTGCCTTTCACCACCAGCCCCCAGCACAGACACATGCACGAACACACACAAGCACGTGGATCTACTCTTCCCAGTGAGGCTTCTCAGCCCCATTTCTTTCTCTCTCTGCCTGCACACCAACAAAGCATTCTGCTTACGGCACCAAGGTAACACTGATAGCGCCTAGAGGAAGAGGACACCTGAGCTTGGACCCTGAGAATGCGATCTTCTCACTCAGTTATCATCATCCAGCACTTCCTGAGACATCATGGCATGAACGGCCCTGGGCTAGGCCCATGTCCAAGGAATAGTCCAAGGAAAGATCACTCCCATGAAGCTTCCCCTCTGAGATCATAAACACAAAGCAGACACCACTTAAATGACCTTCTACAGTCGAGCGACATGCAATACCCATGTACTGCATGTGTGCATGCATGTAGCATGTCTATACACACATGTAGAGCATGTATGCCCCTGTAGTGTATGTGTGTGCACGCATATGTGGAGACACATGTTTATGCAGGCATAGATCTTACCTGTCTTGCTTTTCTAAGCCTCTTCCTTCCAGCGAATTGGAGACAGAAGGTCGTTTTGATAGAGTTGAAAGTGTCAGCGTTCCGAACACCACAGCCTGTGTCCCGGGCCTCAGGTACCTGCAGGAGGAAGTGAGAGTGAATGTTTCCTAAAGATCCATTTACAGAGATCTTGGGTTCAGAAAGCAAAATTCAAGGAAAATCTGAATGCAGAAAGAATGCACCATGTGGTTTCATGGCTTTTCTTTTTAGAACACCCAACTGAAAACCGATTTGTTAAAAAAAAAAACAACAAACATGCTATGACACCCGCCATGGCTTCTTTATGAACTGGGGTACAGAAGAGGGATTTCTTTGAAAGTCAATAGCCTACAGTATTCACAGGTCTACTCTATGTGCTGCTTTAAATTCAACATTTTGAATGGGGTAGGAATAAACGCAGCAGAATTTGACCAAGGATACACTCCTATGTCAGTTTAATGCTCCAGCTGTTTAATCAAAATATGAATAAAAGGGCAAAAGCCCAACAAGGAAAAATATCATCGTTGTGGGAGTCAGCAATTGCTTCCCCATTGTCAGCCAATTACTGTGTAATTTTTCCCTGTGACTGAATAACTAACTGGTAGCAAGTAATGAAAAGGCAATTGCAGCAGCGCTTTGTTCCTATTACTCTCTTCATTTTGTTCTGCTGTAATTATTGTCAGAGCCGGGGGTTTACCGTAGCATGGAAGCCGCACCAGCAAAGAACTGGGATGGGCCGGTGTGTGGCAAATGGCAAACGGCGAATGTCACAGCCACCTTCCTTGGCACTGCTGGGCCACAGGAATGAAAACAATCAGACGAGAACGCTCTCCGTGTGGGTTTTACAAATTCTCTATGTCAAGCTGCCATGGAATTGGGGGGGATGGGACAAGGGGAGGGTGGGGGCTGCCGAGGCCAGGGTGTGAGGTTTGTTCTTTTTGATGTGCGCGATTCCCGGGGGACTGTGCCTTTTCGCCACAGTCTGGCTGGAACCGGCTCGTGGGACTCTCCTCTTAGCCTTTGCTTCTCATTAACGGTGTCCATGCTGTCTCATAATGGAGAGTGGCGTAGCAATGATGCATTTTATGGGGTTTGATCTTGCTTCAGAGGGGAAATCCGCCACACATGGGCAGATGTCGGTGAGAGAAAAAGGCGATGTGTCCTCTTTGTGCTTTCGCTGGGTCCCGTTTTTAGAACCTGACTTTCACTGACCATATGTAATATACTTATTTTTTTTACCTTATTTTTATTAACCGGAAACTGTAAAATAAGACCAAAGGGATAGAGATACAAGGTCTGTCCAGAAAAAGTCCAGCCATTGTTAATATAATGAGAACCGTTTGCACCACATGGATGTAACCTGGCAGCCAAGCAGAGTGGACTGGAACGCACGTGTGTGAACAATGACAACTTCACTGTACTGGTCAGTGGGGGTGGTAGGCACCCTTGAATGAGCATGTGTGCTGTGTGACATAGCATTCAAAATGAGTGGAGCAGCGAATCTATATCAAATTTTGCATTAGGCTTGAACATTCCCCCGCGGAAACTATTTGGACAATTCAGAAGGCCACAGCTATGGGCAACTGGTGATTGGCAGCTTTTTCATGACAACGCACCCACTTATGCATCACGTCCCCTGCAGTTTTTTGGTGAAATGTCAAATCACCCAGGTGACTCAGCACCCCCTACAGATTTGGCACCCTGTGACTTCTGGCTTTCCCCAAAACTAAAATCACCTTTGAAAGGAAGAGATTTCAGACCATCGATGAGGTTCAGGAAACTGTGACATGGCAGCTGTTGGTGACTGGGAGAACTGAGTGAGGTACCAAGGTGCCTACTTTGAAACGGACGGAGGCATCACTGTCCAATGTACAATGTTTGTTATATCTTGTATCTTCTTGAATAAATATCTATTTTTCATAGTACATGGCTGGATATCTTCTGGACAGAGCTCGTATGTCCCTATATTTTTCCCTCATTTACTTAATAAACATATCCCGAGTGCCTTCCATGTACAAGATACTGCGCTACGCTGAAGAATCAAAGACGAGTGAGACACAGTCCCTGCTCAGAAAAGGCTCTGTCTCGAGGTATTTTCACGCCCAAATAAATAGCCCCCTGCAGGGAAAGCAACACAGCCTAGTGGGAAAGTGTGTAGAACTATGTGTTTGAAGATCTGGATTCTATTTCCAGCTCTACAACCTACTAACTGGTTTATCTTGATGTATCAGTTAGCCGGTGCTGTGTAACGAACTATCTCCCAAACTCAGAGGCTTAAACAAACAATCATATAATTAAATCTCAAGCCTCTGCAAGTCAGTGGGAGGCTTGCTTTAGGCTGAGCTTGGCTGGGGCGTCTTTGCAGAGGAAGCTTTGCTCCATCTCTCCTCCCTGGAAGGGCAGGCCAACCTGGATTGCCCTTCTCATTCATGGTAGTGTCTGAAGGGCAAGAGAGTAAGCAGAAGCTAGGGATTAAGGGTACAGACTGGAGCCAGAGGGCATGGGTTCAAACCCCAGCTGTTGTATCTTTGTGTTACCCCAGGCAGGTCACTTAAACAAGTGCCTCGGTTTCACCGCCTGTAAATGGGGCATAATAATACCACCTCGCAGGCATGTGAGCACTTAAAAGGCCATGTGTGTGAACCCTCAGGACAGCACAGGCCACGTGTTGTATGTTAGTGTCCATATACCAGGCAACTTCAAGTCTCTGCTTTAGTCATGTCTGCTAACATCCTATTGACAAAGCAAATTACATGGGCAAACACCGAATCAAGGATCAGGGAAACATACTCTACCTCTCAATGAGAAGAACTTCAAAGATGACAAAGGGAATGGATACAGGAGAGGTGAAGAAGGCTGGCCTAACCGGCTTTACACAGTCATTGGGAGGATCAAAAGAAACGAAGAGCATTGTTATGCTTTGACAATTATAAAGAATTATAACTATGCAAACTATTATTGTTCTTATTACTTTGTACTTATTTTTATATCATGAAAATTTTGTGATTTTTTTTTTCCAGACCAAAATGGAGATGCTCTATAAACTTCAAATATTTTTAGGTTTGATCACCAGGTATTCTCTCATTAATTAGAGATAGTAAAATGGAAATTACTTTTAGAGTCTATTGTTTCTTGTTTTATTTGTAAAACAGGTCACTTCTGCAGGGTCCTGGTCTGACTGGGGGGGGAGGGGCGGACAGAATGTCCAAAGCTATTGCCCTTGGTTCTTGTGTCAGTCAGCTAGTCATGAGACCCCCTCCCCACCGAGTTTAAGGTAAAAGAAGGAAACATTTATAGGCTAACTCAGGCTGCTTTAGCAACTACTGCCCTTGGGTTATTTCCATAGCAACAGGCAAGCACGTTATGAGGATTTGGTTAGTCATAAATAAGTAAGCAAGGATATACATTCACAAGGACAGGAGAAAGGCAGAATAGTAATACCGAAGACAAGGGTATAATAAAAAAATAACTCCAAGAGCTGGATTAATCTGGGTTTAAATTCTTGCTCTACTACTTAATAACTGAGAGTGATCCTATTTTATTTCTGATTGGAAGGGACGCCGTTATAAAAGTTTAGGCTACACTGACAAGCAGGATGAAGATAAAAATTATGGCTAGCTCATCCCAGTGTGTTCCTGTATCCTGTATTCATTAATCCAGAAGGAAGGTAGATTTCAACCCCTTTCTAAAATCTGAGACAGTGTTCCAAACATTTGGCCTTTGGGGCATTAAGCTGGTCTACAAAATATTTAGATGCTTGCTTTCTTAAATTGCAGGCTTTTATTCAACTTGTATAATTCTAATCAGAAATATTTAAAAGTATGTAATACGTTTCCCTGCCCATTTTTACAGGGCGTGGGTCATCTTTTAACCAAGCTACAGATATTAATAACTACACTGATCTTTAAAATAGCAATGTTCTCGGGGCTGTTGAAGTATGTGGAGGAGGCTGATCCCAGACTAAAGAATTCTAGGCTGCTCCGTCTTCCCCGGTATTTCGTGTCTTCTCTTACTTTTTATTTCTCTTTCAATACAGAGTTGAAAGGTTCAACTTGCTGCTGCTATCACTGTATCAGCTTCTATGAAGCCCTTCCCATTCCCCTCTAAATGCGTTGCTTCTGCTTTGCTTAGGAATCACCACCCCCAAAACTGTTAGTAACATTTGTAGAGTCAGAATAAATAGTATCACTCTCTGGGAGGCAGCTCTATGAGCAAGAGGGGCTTTGATCTATTTGGGTCACTTAGGTTCCTCTTTATTTCCTTCTGGTTGGAGTGGGCTGGACAGAGGGTGTACGGAATGCGTCATTGTGCTGGGACGCCCCGCCCCGGATCTACCTTGTATGCCCTGGGAAAGCTAAGCCCTGCGATCACTCGGGTTCCCCCACCAATAGAGTTAAGTAGGTGAGAGGAACCTGGAGGAGACTGGAGGGTAGAAGGAGAGAAAAATTCGAGCCACAATCCCCAGTTCTTCTTTCTGGGCTCTGCTCCTTGCAGGGCCTGCCACCCTCCATGACCACGGTTCCGGGCAGGTGGCCTTTCCTCCGGGGCTCCAGGCCTCCCTGATTCTGGTGACACCTTGTTGCTGGTCTCTGGGTCTTTAAATCATCCCTCGCTCACCCCTTTAAGGCTACCCCTACCCCTGAAGTTGTCCCTTTGTTAAAGACTCTTGAGTCACCTGAGTGGATTGTTTCCTTCTAGGCTCAACTGAATTGCTCATTCATGCAAGAAGCATTTATTGAGCACCTACTATGTGCCCGATGCCGCGGATACATTGGTGAACAAGGCAGACGTGTTCTTTCCTTCAGGCAGTCTAAGTCTAATGGGGGAAGGCTTACCGCCAGCAGCAGCTGTGGGTAGGAGAGGGCGCTTTGAGGGCGTGTGACTGTGACAACCTGGTCCCCAGGTAGGAAAATGCAGCTATCTACATACGCAGCAACATAAAACCTCCCTTCCCCAGTTTTCTCCTGCCTTGGATGGCCACAGACAATAGAGTTCCCATCTTCCAGGTCAGAAATGGACACAGGAAAGTGATTATCCCAACTTTCCCAGCGAGAGGCGAGAGGGAGGGGGTAGCAGGCCACACGTGCTCTGAAGTGAGGATAGGATCCCCGAGTCATGTTCTAACTAGAAACAGTCCGATCTTTCTCCACCCCAGATCAGATGTCATTAGGTTCTTCCAAACACTTCTTCTAATTTCTCCCCTGTTCCCAAGAGAACACGCCACATGCCATAAAATAATAAGGCTAAATCTAACGGTAAAAGGAAAGACATCATTACCAGATTAATACATCGTGAAAAAATTCACATTTCTGATAGATACTTAACAGTGCATTGGTGATTAAATTAATTGCACGTGGCGAACAGAAAGATAGCCCTTTAATGCATGTTAAATATTAACAATTTGAGATAATAGGAGCCTACACGTCTCCTCTTTACAGCTTCTTTTGTCAATGAAATGTACTTTTGTGTGGAAGAAAGAGATAGTTGGGAATGTGACCGTCCTCCCCGATGAAGGCAAGCACCGCTCCCCACTACACCAGGGCACCAGCCGTCAGCTTAATGATGAATGACCGGAACCAAATGGGTTCAGGCAGCCATGCTGACTACTGAGTATAAAAGTTTTATATATCAAGCGTCTGAATGCCAACTAAATCAAAACCTTTCAAGGCAAATCAGAGGGCCAGCCGCCTTCTCCTGGCTTCTGCCAAAAGCTTTGTTTCATCATTTCCTCTCAGTCCTGTTAGGAGGCAGCCGCTGCTGGTCAAGTTCAGCCTCATCTAGGGGCACCCATACAAGTTCCATTATCCTCAGCAAGTCAGCTCATCACCTTTACGTTGAAAGTATGGTGGGGAGGGGCAGCGGGGGCGGGCAAGGGGGGAGCAAAAAGAAGCTAAACCAACTGATTGATTGCAAACCCAGCTATGATGTCAGCATGAATTAATGTTTCCCACAGGCATGCTAATCAGCTCCATGACATCATAACGGCTTCTATTACACCGGTGGGACTTCAAAGTTATTCCAAAGATAACAGAACACAACACTTGAAGCCCCAGGAAACTTCCACCGCGCTTTTAGATGTTTTATAAAGTTACCAATCTTTTCATTGCTGGGAAAAACAAAAAAGCTGAAAGGAAACAGAATATTGAATTTGGGATGAATCAGGGCAGGGAAGTGAGTTCATTACAAATTCCAAATGTTCAAAGAGATAGTGGCAATTAAAAAGCTGCAAGGGGTCGCCATTGAAAAGCAGCCCAGTGCAAACTTTTCTAGGGCAGGCACGTGGGCACCATTCCCAACCTAGGGGAAAAGTATGTCTGTACGAAAGGTATTTGTTCAGATGAGCAAACAAACTCACAAAAAAATGGGTAAAACAGGAAAGTATGGAGCTGAAAGGTATTTGTTTAGATGAGCAAACGAACCCGCAAAAAGTGGGTCAGGCAGGAGTGTGTGGGGCTCGAGGTTTGCTTCTGTTCTGCCCTCCACTAGATATTCGTTTGCGGGTCAGTTATTTAGTATCTCTGAGACTCAGTCCCTTGGTCAAATGGAAATGACGGTACCTACCTCACAGTAGACTTGGGAGGGCTAAATCAGGGAACGTATTCACAACACTGCATCCAAGGGGGCGTTTGGTAAATGCCACTCTCACTGTGCTATCAATAAACCTTTCCTATGGCTGAACACTGACATGCTGTTCCTATCGCTGGCCACTCTAACATATGGCACGCTGCCTGTGCTGTCCTGAGGGTTCACACACATGGTCTTTTAAGTGCTCACATGCCTGCGAGGTGGTATTATTATGCCTCATTTACAGATGGTGAAACCGAGGCCCTTGTTTAAGTGACCTGCCTGGGATAACACAAAGGTACAACAGCTGGGGTTTGAACCAATGCCATCTGGCTCCAGTCTGTACCCTTAATCCCCAGTTCCTCCATAGGTGTGCACATGACAGGAGGCGTACACACGGGTACACTCACACACAGCATGCACCCTGTCTGGGCGGCAGGCCCAGCAACTGCTCTCACTCAGTATGACCTTGAGCCAGTCACTTAACCTCTCTGAGACTCAGTCTTTGATCTGTACGATGGGGCTAATTCACAGTACCTAGGGATGGAAAGAAATGCACCAGTGAGTAGTCGGTGCAGCCCTAGACACATCTGGCGGCCATCTCCCATCTTGTTTGGCCTCACCTCTGATTTCAGCCAGGGCTGGGTGGACAGTGATAGGCAGGGTGTAAATTATTTCAAGAGAACAAGCTGGGTGTCACGCAGCTACGTTGGGTGAGTGCCCCCCACACCGCTGAAGCCCTGGAGAGTTTGCCCAGCGCCCCTCCTGCACTGCTGGAACATGCAGGGAAATTAAGCCCTCCCGGTGCAACCTTCAACCAACAGGGACTGACCCAGTGCATAAATGCCTCAGTTCCCATCTATATCCGGTGGACATGCTGCCTCCATTCCTTGCGCTTCCCAGGAGGACCCTGTGGAATCGCGTTCCCCTGGCCAGTAGCAATAGCCTCTGTGATGCCTCCCTAATAGCGCTTTTCTTCCTTTGGGTTTTTATTCTCCCTGCCCCCTCACTGCTGCACCCTGGGACCACTTTCCAAATAAGCCAACTACGCCCAGGTCCTTGTCTCAGGGCTTGTTTCCAGGGGAACCCAAGTCAACCAGGGCGATCTAAGAGTTCACTCTAGGGGCATGGCCCCCAGTCACGGCGGCATGGAAGGACGCATCCCAGATGCGCGGCAACGGACCGCTGACTGCTGAGTGGCAGATAGAGACGCAGAGAGAGGGAGGGGACAGAAAAGCAGCCCACGCAGAAAACACAGGTGCGAGCTAGAACAAGCATGGTATGCTTGGGGACTGCATTTCATTTAGACAGAAATTAACCCACTCACATGAGATGAATATGTTTATGGAATCAGATGGAAGAATTCTTCCCTGTCCTTAACAAACCCAAGAGCTACTACCATCACGAATAATCACAGGGACGATGGTAAATTTCTTTTTTTAAACAAAGCACATGTGTATGTTGTAAAAGGTGTCCAAGACACCCTTTGCATGGCAGGTGGAGGCCTTTCAATTGCTGGGGCAGAAAAAGCAGAAAGACCACAGCGTGTCAGGCAAAGGCTCCCTGGGCCTCAGTCTCCTCATCTGCAAAATGAGCCCATTGTTATGTGTCAGGCACAAAGGAGTACCCGTATCCGTTATGTCATAACGCGGATACAACCAACAATCAATCCAGCCTGAAAAAATAAATATTTATATCCAAACTTTTTTGAGTAAAACGATAGACTATATCCACATAGCCATCCATCTCTTGGAAAGGCACCCATAAATAGCTCCCAACGAGCAGGGACTCCGATTGAACATAGCAGGGCCAGGGAAGGGCATGGGGGCAAGAGGCAGAGGGGTTGCAAGCATAATTGTACATTTTGACATTAAATGAATTACATGGAAATTATATGCAAATCATTATGTAAATGTGGCATATGTTGTTTTGAGTTAACAGCTTGGACACTTTTAATAATTACTGCCTTTTTCAGGGTGAATTAAGAGCCCCAATAAACTCTATTTAGGATCCACTTCAGACGAACCGGGTTTAATGGCCTTTGTTTTTCATTGCAAGTGGCTCAGGTTAAGAGAGAAACTTGAAATTCTTTCCCTTAGTCCTATAAAGGCCACTATATATTATTCAATATTCTTTTGATGACAGTGATGATCTGTGACAATTAATAAGCACATTAATGCCAAAAGCCTTTGAAAATATGGACTTCTCAAGAGAGTACTGCTTTATCTTATTTTATCCTTTTATACCCCGTGAACAGATGTAAGAGATTAAAATGAAATATCTTTCTCTCTATTGCATTATTCTTCCATAATTGAAGAAAAAGAAACCATAACATCGCATAATAAGATGTATTGCCATTGATACCATTGTTCTGGAACACCTCTAACTTATTACTTCATCTAAGGAGGTATCAGCCCTGGTCTGTGTAGCTCAGTTGGTTGGAGCATCATTCATAAACAGTGAGGTCGTGGGTTTGATTCCTGGTCAGGGCTCATGTCTAAGTTGCGGGTTCGTTTCCCAGTTGGGGCACACATGAGAAGCAACTGATCAATGTTTCTCTTATAAGCATGTCCTCCAATGAGGATTTAAAAAAGGGGGGGTTGACATCAGACTTTCTGTTCTCTCTCACTCTTGAAAAGCCTCCTAAAAAAATTTTTTTTTCTGAGAAAACTCAGGCACTACCCATGCAGAGGAAGCACAGCTAGTGAAAAAAGAGCTAGCGATTTTGCTTAAAGACCTTAATTTCTGGGAGTATTTCAGACTACAGAACTTGAAGAATCTCTGATTGCCCAACCTGTAGAACTGCTGGATGACATAAGGAACACCCTTTTAAAAGCAGCAAAGCTGAGTTTGCAAAAAGAGAAAAATCAGGGAAACGTTTGGGGAGAGTTTGAAACAAAGAGGCATTTGAAGCCTTGAGAGCTCCTGTGAAATGACAGGGCAGCTGCCCCTGGGGCTCCTGGCAGCCACTCTGGGCCGGAACTTTCACCCTCATGCAAGGATAGGAGTTCCAGCTTTGTGTGGACATAAAGCCAGGACACTCAGCGACAGGATGGACTAGGCCAATATTCTCTCCAGGAAATATAGTTTAAAGAAGCCTGGCTGTTTAGACCCGGGCCTGGGGGGAGGGGGTGTCTCTGTCTCCTGCGAGAATTCACAAAAACAAGACTGCTCTTGCCCTGGCTTCGGATTCCTCAGGAACCCACGACTGAGCAGTCTCAGCTGGAAATACCCCCCAAGGGCCCCTGGAAGACATGAACGAGCTCCCTGGAAGGATATACTTCCAGACTAGCCTGTAGAAGTTTCCCTCACCTAGAGGGAATCGCATCCTCGCTAATGACGAGGTCACAACACAAAATCGGAAAACACGGGAAAGAAAAATCGGCCTCCTGTGTAGCAAGAAAAGCTGGGCCTCGAGGCTTCTCTTCCGACACCCAGAGGAAAATCAGCTGATGGCCGAAAAAGAGGTTCCTCCCCACATCACCTGGCTGTATGACCCTGCTGACTACTGTGCCGTCCTCATGAGCGTGGCTTCTGGTGCAGGACCCTCTGTCATCTCCAGGTGATGAGTCCAGCCAAAATAGAGAGACAGGAAAACTCATGTTTTCGTGGCTGGAAAAATGATGAGGAATCTCAGACCCCTAAAACCTCCAATCTTGGGGAACTGCCCACTTGGAAGCCCTGCTCTCATGACCCAGGGCAGTGTTTAAGAACTGAAAACATTGCCCTTCCTGGAGGGTTCAACCCGAAACATCAGATTTATGGTGATGAAGTTTAGCAGCATGACAGGTATCTTGGACAGAACTCCCACTCCATTCTAAAAATAAGTCCCATCTCCTCGGACTATTCATAAGGACCTTGATGATTCTGCTCCCATCCCCCTTTCCAGCCACATATCCCAGTGCTCCAGGTGAACTGTTCCCAAACTCAGGGTGTACCGCTCCATTCCCTGTTGAGAATGTCTTTCTCTCTGCTCCCAACTTCCATATCCACACAGTCAGTGATTCGAAACCTAACTCAAATGCCTCCCCTTCCAGGAAGCCTTCCTGATTGCCACTTCCAGAAGTGGCTCCACAAGCTCAGAGACTCTACCACACTCTGCCCACAACAACCTCACTTCCAGCCCTAATCACACTCCACCTTCTGTTTTAACTGCTGGTCCACCATCTGGTCCATCTACAGCCAGGAGCTCAGGAAGACTGTAAAGTCCAAGACTGGATGGAGACTTGAATAAGTTGAAGAGTTGATAAAGCTGTTCTGAGAAGGGACTACAGCATCACAAAACACTGCCTGTGCAACAAAAGTGCCGCCTGTGGAAGCACTAATGTGTCCGCAGGTCCTTCTGTGCCCGACCTGAGCTTGGTTTGCTGGGGGCCATAAATAAATGACGCTGTGAGTAAGACAATGTTTCCAATATTTCAGTCATTTGAGTACCAGTTTAACATCCTTTTTCTACCTGCCTCTATCCATACAATTATTTATTCAACATTTTAAAACTCTAGATTGATGTATTTTAAAAGGACACATTTCATCACTCCCTTAAATGGGAAATTAGTATCACTTGGAATAAAAAGAAAGTTGCCTAACAAAATAAATACAAGTATAAAAACAGCAATACCATTAAATTCTAGTTGGACACAATTGCTTGCCCAAAGCTCAGAGCCTGAGGCTGCGTCTCTTTATTAAAAGGATGAGATTAATAAATGTTAGGTGTGAAGGGTTCAACATTAGCAGACTAAGAGCTCCTCCTTCACGTAATCATGACATTGAAGGCGCCCGTGAAAGAAGTATCTTAGCCTCCACTGATTCAAAGTGACTTAGTGCGCCGCCCTGGGAGCTCCTAAAATTCTCTTGTCTGTTTCCCACAGTGTGTGTCTAACATCCAGAGGTGGATGTGTGTATCGTGAAAGGGATGCCTGCTACGGAATAAGTGAGACTCAAAGTTGAACCCCAAGTCTGCCACCGAATGGATGAGTAATCTCAGACTATCACACTGTCTCATCAGCAAAATAAAGACAATGCACCCATTGCTTTGGAATGCGGATGCACCAAATATTAGGTGTAAGCCTTCGAGTGCGTGATAACTTGATATCAAGCACTTACAGGGTGAAAATGAACTTACTCTCTGATTTCCATTCCTCATGGAGTTTTGATGATCTCATGACACTCCATTCTTTTGCCAGAAATATGACAGAAGGGCTCAGACCAACAAAATGTAATGATCGGTAATACTGTGTTTTGAAGGGCAGAGGAGACAGTAAGAGAGGGCTTCAAAAATTTTATTGTTTTTATCCTTCTAATTAGTTGTACCTCCCCAGAATAGAATAAAATGTTTGTAAGGAAGAGGGAAAATAAAACATTACCCAATAACTAAAGCAAGAAATTATTGATAAATAACAGTACAAGAATAAACTCTGTTTTGCATACTCACAACTGTAAAACTACTTTTGCCAACCCCCTGTATTTACCCATTAAACAAAGATCAAGCACCCAACTGATCACCAAGCAGAAAGGAATACATTTTCAACATAACCCACAAGACCTAGTTTGGCAAGTGAATAGACTTTGTGGCTTTTCTGCATATGGAATACTAAGACTACAGAAGGGTTCCCAAGAAAAGAGTATAATTTGTAAGGGTGATTAGGCTTGGGCACTGTGACTGTAATACACACTATATTATATGACTATAATATAATAATATGAAATAGAAGGAAGAATTAGAAGAGGGTATATAAATTTTTTAATGACTTTTCTTGATAATCATAATCGGGAGTAATAGTCCTAGTATCATTCTGAATCTGTTGTGTAATTTGAGGTAAAGTACATAAGTGATATGGGATGTTCTGATTTTTATCATTCCATATCCTTAGGGCCAGGGTTCTCAGTGTGCAAAGAGGAGAGCTGATCTATTACAGAAGAGGCTAAGTTAATTTAAAAAAAAACAACAAACAGACCAATAACTGTAGTCTTGAATTTGAAGTGGAAACATCAATATAAATTCATGAGGTCCCCTGAAGAGTTCTAAAAATAACCCTAGCACAAAGAGTGTGATCTGGAAATACCATTTTCCACAAACAGAAGAAACTTTTCTTGTAGAAATGGCTGATTTTATGTCGGGAGTAGGACTATTGAAGATGAGTTGGGGGTGTCTTATCATACCAGATATCCAGAAAACTCTCAAAGACTTGGGTCATGTGAAAAGGACTCACAAGCCAGCTTGGAAGAGGCCAACAATGGGGCGATTTAAGCTCCAGAACAAACAAACAAAAAAAAATTGCAATTGGTTGAATCCCATCAACTATGTTTAAATTTTTGAGCTCATAATGGCATTTTATAAATAAACATTTCATTTCAGTTTACAGAAAAATTGTGGCGTTAATCCAGAGAGTTTCCATGTGCTCCAACGCACTTTTCTCTGTTGTTAACATCTTACCTTCATATAACACACTTTTCTTTTCTTTCCTTCCCCCTTCCTTTCATCTTTCTTCTTCTCCCCCCTCCCTCGCTCCATCCCTTCCTTCCTTCCTTCCCTTCTTCCCCCGCTCCTTTCTTCCTTCGTTCGCTTTTCCGATGCTCAGTTTGTTTCTTTCTCTCTTTTTTAAAATGACAATTAATGATGATATTTTCAAAGACACTGGTTGATTACCTTTGGGATGATAGGGAGCCAAGCCATTATCTTGAAAATTAGTAACTATAGGAGAAAGATTACATCTTTATCCGACCTTCCGTGTATAAACTGGGCCCCTGGACAACGAAACATAGATGAGAGCAAGCACCTCTTTTATATTTATATCAAATGAAAAACAATAGTTAGGATATCACCATTTTATCAACGCAGATGAATAAAGGATGTGCACCCTGGCTGTCTACAGCTGCTACAACCACAAAAGACACACGCACACTCATGTGCTTCCCAATGAAAGAACACACCACCAGTTATATTCTTCCCTTGCAAATCACACACGAGTCCAATCCAGCGTCTGGGTCCCATGGCAGGAAAAGAAAAGAAAAAGGGGGCGGGTACAGCAACATGCTGAAAGGTGCTGTGAATTTACAATCGGCAAAGTCCGGACTGTGGAAAACACTGAGGTCGAATGTCCTAAGGTCTTCAACAAGAAGAGTTAAGGAATAGAAAAGGAATGAGAGACAACCCACGGAGTAAGAGAAATTTTGAAAAACAGAAAATGCCTGTAAATCGGGCAAGACTAAACTATGGTGTCTAGGGATACCCACTGAGCTAATGAAATGATAAAGAAATGTGGTAAGGACACAAAAATCAGAATCGCGGGCAGGAAGGGCATTGTGATGGGAATGGGGCACATCAACAGTCTTTCGGGGTGATTGGCAAAGTCCTATTTCTTGACCTGGGTGGTGATTGGCAAGGTTATTTGTCCTGCAATAACTCTTAAGCTACGGATTTTTGATGTGCGCTTTTGTCTGTCCATGTATCATTTTACTTTAGAACAGTTAACCAAACATAAAGGAAGAAGAAAGAAAATGGAGTCTTCAAGAAAGCTCGAGTCTGTGATAAGCAAGTTACACACACTTACGAGGCACGAGTAGTAAGTTAAACATTTTCATGTCACTTGTGAGTCAACAATATTGGACTAGGCTTACACAGAACTCTATAAAATACACATATGCTATTGCTGTTCTGAAATTCTGAATGGTCCCTTTGTTACATTTCATTGTAATAATTATTCAGAGAAATTAGCAAGCAGAGGAAAAACAGAGAAAGAAATTAATGCAGAAAAACACCCAAAATTCAGCAGCCTTATCCTCCTGTTCTTGCCAAAATCACTGTGAGAGATTTTTCAAAAATCCGGCGAAATTGAAAACGTCTCCAGCGCAGATGATCAAAGCCCTTCCTATGGGCTTCCACTTCATAATTGAATCATGCAAACTGCTGGGAAGGTTATGCCCAACCTACATTTTCTGTGATGTTAACCTATTATTCCTGGGCCCCTTGTGTACTTATATTATTCTCAAAGATATCTGTAAATAGTCCCTTACCTTGCATCTCGCCAATCAAACAAACATGTACAGGAGAAGTTGAATGAATGCATAAATAGTCTGTGCTGGCATATTTGCAGTTCAAAAGACTGGCCCACAAAGGGGAAAGCTAGAGTTGGAATTTTCTCTTTAGAAGTGTTTAGACATTCATAGGGGCAGAGACAAAAACATCCACTGCCAAAGGAAGACACAGCAGATTTATACATGCTGTGAGCAAGACGACACTGCTGGGGTGTGTGTGTGTGTGTGTGTGTGTGTGTGTGTGTGTGTGTGTGTGTGTTTAAGACTGGTCGGAATTTTTCTAGATCTCACAGATACGTAATAATTGGGATCTTTTTGGAGGTAGGAAAATCCAGATTCTAAATCCAAGTAAATTAATCTCTGTGAAAGAGGGTTAGTCTTTTGAATGTGGATTTAACCTAGACCTTGGCCAATGCGTTCCATTTTACAGATGGGGAAAAGTGAGGCCCAGGGAGATGAATGAACTCTCCCCAGGCCGAACGGCAAGGTAGTCAGAATCAAGATGTGAATGCAGAATGTTTCGGTAGTTTCTAAGAAAAAGTGAATGAAGAGATATCTGTCAAGTATCCTGGGACTGGGGTAGGAGTGCAGTTAAGAATTTTGCTAGTATGGGCTGCTCTTAAGACATGGAATCCCCAGGGAATGCAAAGAGGCAGTCTCACTGGGCTCCAAGATGGAGTGAGTAAGCCCAGGGCACAGGCTCAACAGGGACCCAAGGTCCACCCTATAGGAACCAAGTCGCCTGACAGTCAGGGACTGAATGGAACCACGTGGTGCAGCAGGTAATAGAATGAAGACAGAGGAAGAAGCAGCTGTACCCTGGGTAAAAGTATAGTCCTGGGAAAGAAATGGTGTCATAGCCGGCTCCATTCCCAGGACCAGGCTGGGAAGAATCCTGAATTCCGTAAGCTCTTAGGTGGCTGTTGACAGAACTTGGGGCCAGTCTGCTGCCAGTTGGAATTATCTGGATGACTAGGAGAGAATATTTCACCGGCCACCTCGGGTTGCTGAAATCAGTTTTGGAAATATGTACCGCATAATTATGACAGATTCCTGAGACCACAAACTAAAACAATAATTTCACCTCTATCAATATTGTGTGATCACCCTTCCACTCCAGGATGTCCAGAGAGTAAAATGTTATCAGTGGGAAAATTGCACGTATTAAAATATTTCCAACTTTTATGTTGTTCCAAAGGAAACGACATCATTTATTTCCCTGTACTTTGGAAGCAGCCAAAAATCCCTCCAGGCCAGAACCAAACAGCTACAATTAGCCAACTAATTTGGACAGATGAGAGAGGGCCTGTTTGCCCAAATCACCCAAATAATTAGAAATTTGTAGACCTGCCCCCCGCCCCCAAAGAACACCCAAGCCTGAATTTTTGTGGTTATCCTAGTAAAGGAGACAATATATTACACCATGTAATTTGGGGAAATGGCCTTTATTCTTATTTTTTGACATTAGATCGATTGGAAACCCGTGGCAGGAGAATTCCACGTGGCTAAGGGAGAAAAAGATCCAATTAAGTAGGCAATGCTAACAAGCTGTCGGGGCGAGCTCTGAGGCATGCCGGGATAGTACATGTCCACAAAGAAAATATTAATTTTAAGCTCAAAGAAAAAAATAAAAACGGGAATTTAAGGGAGGGGGAGAATAAGAAAAAAGTGTCAGGATATTTATATAAACTGTCACTCCTGTGTTTTCATGAAGGCTCATGCCCTCTAAGCAGTCAATCAACACCCTCTCTGATCACAGGCCTCGCTCCGATTGAGCGGGGAGATGTCAGCCAGGGAGAAAAACACGCGGAAAATCTGTTAACCATGTGTGTCGCTCCTGATGTCAACGGGTAAGGAAACAGGGGAGCGGCCTCCCGTTTGCGCATTTCCACTCCAAGGAGGGAAAAGAGCGCTCCTGGCTTTTGGAAAAAATATATTTATGATTTCTGCTGTTGTTATTGTTGGTGATGATGAGGAGGAGGAAGAGGGAAATGCACAGGATTTTGTGTTAGCCCAACCGAAATACAGCAAGACCAGCTCTCGTGCCTGGGGACCAACGTAGCACCAGCAACATGTGTAGAAGCACCAGTTTGGGAGTATAACTTTGTACTTCTTGCCAAAGGAGGGCCGAAGACAGGCTCTTTTTTGAAACACCAGGAATTCTTTTTCCCCTGTCTTGCCTTAAAACTTCTTTCTTGACAAGGGTATGGAGTTGGGGATGGCTTCAGCCTAAGAAGACAGGGAGAGCACCCCTGTAGCGGTTGTGTTTAGGGGATCCCATGTGAGCAGGTGTGCTGGGGGCCCAGAGAGAACAGGGGGCTGGTGCTCAGAGCTAAGTTCTGGTGGGAGCTGTGTCAGTACTTAGCCTGGTGACTGTGGAATAGTCATTGACCCTCTGAGCCTTACTTTTCTACAGAATGAAAAGTTCGGCTTCAAGCAGAACTTCACATACCATAACATGCATACATATCCCATGGGGACCTTGTTAAAAGGCAGATTCTGGTTTGGGAGGTCTGGGTAGGGACCTGTGATTCTGCATTTCTCACGAGCTCCGAGGTGACGCCGGTCCTCACATCACTCTTCAAGCAGCAACAGATTAAATGATGTTTACAGCCAACATTGGTTACTTCTGCCTGTCCAGCATCCAAAGATTAGGGAGTCTTTGTGTTCCCATAAGCCACCTGGATTTCTTTCAGAGAATCGCTTTGCCCCCCGCTCTCTCTTAAGACATCCAGGTGGGGTTGATTCTGATCCAACCCCAAGCTCCAAGAATGGGCCCGTGTCTGTCTGAGGCCTAACCAATCAGGGCATTCCACCTCCGTGATTGGTTCATACATGGGCACATGACCCAGGGAAGGTTAATACAACACACAGGGCTTTTGCTGCCGCTACCACTGTGCAAGTGATGCTCTCTGTTCTCTGGGGTTACTGAACTGCGGCTAGGGTCTTCGAGAAATCGTTTCATCATATCAGGGAAAACCCTGCCTGAAAATAAAGTTAATAGAGAAGAAAGCAAAGCTGAGAAATTCGGGGACATCCTGGACACAGCCATGCCTGAGGACAGATATCCCCGGCTTCCTGAGTAACACAAGCCAATCACAAATGTAACGGCGACGAACTTAATTTACTTATACACTGCAGCTGCATTATCAATATTTTTCATCGCTTTTTAAATATAGACCAGAAGTCAGCAACCTCTCTGTACAGAGCCAGATAATAAATATTTCAGGCTTGCAGAACACACAGTCTCCGTAGGAACTGCCTTTGGAATAGCATCTGCTATTGTAGCACATTGGAGTCATCGATAGCGTGTAAACAAATGGGCATGGCTGTGTTCCAATGAACTTTAGTTACTGAAATAGGCAGCCAGCCCGCAGGCTAAGAGTCTGCCAGCCTTGGTCTAGGCAGTCAACGAACCTCTGATTTGTAGTCCTTGCCAATTCCTATAGTGTAGAGACCCCCACCATGGCTGATGTCAAGCTTCCAACATAATGTCACCGAATGCAGAGCGGGGAAAAGACAAAGCCCCGTCAGCATCACGTAGAGTGCTTCTGCCACAGCGATACAATAGCAATAACTTCAGTCACCCAGGTAAGAATAAATATAGTGTCCTAATTAGAAAGTGGAGAGGTTTAAGCATCTATCTCCTTTGGCTTGATATCATTTCTTCAACCGTAAATTTATAAAGTTTACTTTGTAATGACAGCTTAACCAGTTTAAATAATAGTCTAACCCAGTTTTAAAATCTTAGGAAAATTTAGCAGGCGGCTCTGTGAGGGCCATACGAGCTGGTTCCCAGGCACCACTGAAGCCTCTGTTACCAGGAAATTGTTCAAAAGTGAAACAGACAAACCAGGACCCAAAGATATCACAACCATAGATCAAAGTTTGAGAAGGGATTAAGGGCATCTTTTGGAATTGCAGTTTAAAATTCCAACGTCTTAGGCAAGTCCTTTTTGAAATGGTAATGCCTTGTACCTGAGTAGAAAAGACAATTAAGATAATGTGTTAATTTTCCCCTCGAATCTGACAGTAATATTTTGATCCTGTTAATTATCGGGAGAATAGAAAATGTATATAATGTGATTGCTCTGTGCAGAGCGGACACGCTCGCTGCCTGGTTAAGTAGACACACTTATCCTATAATTAGCTGCTTGGAATGCAATTTCCATTCCTTCCTAAATACACCCACTAAAACATAAACCAACGTGGCTTTTCAGGGCTGCGCCAATCTGGTTTGCCCCCCGGGAAAGCAGCCAATGGTTATTTACTAAAACATAGCCTCCTTTCAAAACTATCAGAAAATAGCAATCCGTTTGCTAATGATTCCTGGCAGGTAAGGGTTCATCAATGCCTTAAGAACACCATGTCATTATGGTCCCAGAAGCCTGCCTTCTCCCAGGGATAAACTCATCGCTGTCCCCAACGGAGCACTTTAAGGAGAGTTCACTAGAAAAGGGAGACCTTCATGGTGGGCAAGTCAACCCTCAAGAGGGAGAAAGGCAGACCCAAAATTATTTTCATAAACTGGCAAATAGGGCTTTCTTCATAAGTATTATACGGTTCAGATCTTATTTCCTTCTGAATGGAAATTGTGGCCAGTTTAGTCATGCATTTCACAAGATGTTTTATATTTACTCTTTTTAAATAATATACTCTACCACCTCTGCAGAAAAGCTTATAAAAGAGGGGCGCACTTCTGTGAGGATGACAGCATAATCATAATCTATCTCTACACATAATATTTAATACGTCCTATAAAAGCATAAAGCATTTCTGTCTTGTTTTATTCCTTTCACATGTCTGTGTGTCTGCTCTCCCCTGGTATTTTAAACAACTGGGTTGGGGTAAAAATAACACCGGCCCAGTGGTCAGAACATCCAGGTTTAGGTTCTAAGTCATTCTGTTTCTAATCTTGGCGCCTTGAACAAGGCATGTAAGTTCTCTGGCCTTCAGGTGTCCACATCTGTAAGTAGGATCACTGGACCATCAAGGAGATGCTTTCTAAAACACTGCACAAGGGAAGGAACTGCTATTTCTGCCTTTGGATCCCTACACAGAGGGCCTCGTTCATAACAGATGCTCACGGATCTGCAGAATGAATGAACGCACCCCTTCCGTTTATAACCTTCGGACTTCAGAAGAGGCTGTGAGCATGGGCCATGAGCTCATGCACTCAGGGGGAAGCCTGATGACTTAGGTTCGAATCCCACCTCTGCTACTTACTCAACAGCTGTTGTGACCTTGGGTGAAAGCACCTAACGTCTCGGCGCCTCAGAGCCTCACCTGTAAAATGGGAGGGTGACGGTTCTTCACTGGATTGTTATGAAGGTAAATGGGTAGTATCAGTGAGTTTCCTGGAACTGCACCTGGCACAGACTTAGTGCTAGGAAAGTAGGAACTGCCATCAGGATGACAATTTACCAAACATTACGCTACTTTCCGTGTTCCACATTCAGCCTCTAATATTTTGCAAACCTGTTTTCACTAGGAATTGCCCTCGTAGGAAAATGTAGTTTCTCCTTCATGCCCCAATGGGAGGAAGGCTATGCTTCCAACACATGAGCTTCTGTTAGGATGATAGCATTTAGTCTGTTAAATAATCAGACCTGGGGAAGACAAGGGGACGTGGAGATGGGGCTGGAGAGGGTAGGGTCTCTCAGGCCTCCTTAAAAACTGGGGACCTCCTCCAAAGAGCACGTCACAGGTGCAGAGTAGGCCGGCGGACACCATCAGACCCCTGGCTGCAGAGATTTCAAAGGCCAGGTGGGGCCAGACTAGCCCCAGGCAGCCAGCCCGGGCTTCAGCCATGGTGTCCCCAAGAGGCCGTGGAGCCACCTATAGAGATGAGGGTTGGCTCCATGGGGGACTGAGGGGCTGGTGCTCTTGCTGGGGGCCTGTCATGGGGCTGCACCTCCCCTAGGACCCTCCGACCCTCAGTTACCCACCTTGCCATCTTCTCCCCATGGAGGTAGGGACTGGGGCCTTTCGATCGAATGATACTTCCTAGGGTCCCGGGCCAGCACCTGGCTTTGCCTTAAGGAGCTCCCAATCCAGATGAGATAAAACACAGAAATGACACTGTGGGACCACTGCAAAGCCACAAATGACACGATTGCTTGGTGAGTGTGCATCAGGTATGTAAGTGCAGTGAACCCAGGGAGAAGAGACTTGACGAAAGGGTGCTGAATTATTAGCTGGAAACACTTAGGGACTCTTGCAAGGGGCCATGTAAACCCCAGGAAGCAAACTGGAGTCCCCTAAGCCACACATGGCCTGCACTGTGCTCACTAATACAGTGATTTAAAAAAAAAAAACCACACAAATACGAGAATTGAAATAAATGCTAATTTTTTAAAATAAAAAATTAGAAGGTTTTGAATGAAAAATTTGAATTTCTAAGTCCTTTTGGGGCAGGGAGAGCTATGAACTGTACAACAGTATCTTCCCTCAGCCCAGGGTGTGCTCTGCTGCCCAGTTTACCACACTCCCCACTGCTCTCTATTGCCTCCCTACGTGGAGGCTGGGGTCATTTGCTTCATGTCATCACACCTATGCTGTTCTTTTAGAGCAAAGGGAATGTGACCTACTTCTCATTCCCTCGTCTCCAGCCTTAGGGGGAAAATGAAAGCTAGACAGAGAGCGGTGTGTTTCAGCAGCAAATAAAAGCGAGCAGGTTCCTATGGGGCAGTGAAGAGTATTTTGAAGTATTATTTAACATGCAAAAAATGTGAATGAGTCTCTTTGTTTGTTTGTTTGTTTGTTTGTTAGTTTCTGAATCCCGCATTTGGGATTTGAGGCTGCTGATCAGATTCGACGGTCTCATTGCGTAGATGCTCACACGGGGCTCAGAGAGGCGGAGCAGCCTGCCAACGATCACACCGCGTTGAAAGCCAGGTAGGAGCAGGATGGGGAAAAGAAAAGTGACTGAGAGATGGAAATACTAGAAGGAGCACCGAGCGGAGGCGGGTCAAGTGGAGGGGCAGTGAAAGCTGCAAAGGAGAGATGGGGGGAGGTTTCTCAAAGGCCCTGAAACCAGGGTTCTCTCTGGGGAAGTGAGACAAAGACCACGGAGAGTGGTTAGTGTTACTTTGGCAGCAGTGAGAGACCCAAGAGGCGCAGCTAGCGCGCCCCTGCAATAATCATGATAAGAAACAAGGGAAACCTGCCCCTAATGGTATTAACCAAAGGAGACCAGGATAAGTAAACAGAGATGATGAGAAAATTCGATACAGCCCAAGTCTAACGGGCATGGCGCGGGAAACCCAGACCCTTTGCCTTTTGCCTCTTTGGGGGGGTCAGCTCTGTCCCCCCTGGGACTTGACCTCGATTAAGATTCCTCTTTCTTGGGTCTTGGCCAAGCAGACTTCTAAAGGGATTCTTCAGAAATCTAAACACCAATATTCCTTTTTAAGCAGCTAAATGGTCTGAATAGCCCCCAGTGTCATGCAAAATGTAACTTTCTTCTCTACCAGTTCGATTTTTTTAAGTGGAGAGATGATCGCAAGTAGTTGCCCAATGGAAACAGATGAGCGGTTCTGTTGCCCCTAAGTTTTCCGGTTGAGGTATTACATTTAAAAGTTTAGTTTGATAGACACCTAAACATACAAGCCAGGGGCAACAAGCGGCAGGACTAATAAATTGAATCAGGATCTTGAAGAAGTACCTGCAACCTATGTTTATGGCAGCATTTCTCACAATAGCCAAGATATGGAAGCAACCTAAGTGCCCACCCATGGATGAGGAAAATTGAAGAAAATGTTATATATAAAACATTCATACACACACACACACACGCACATATATATAGCATATATATATGTATATATATAACATTTATTTATGTATATATAATGGGAAATATATATAATATATATTATATATATTATTTGGAATTAGTGGAATATTATTTTACCTTTAAAAAGGAGGGAATCCTGCCGTTTGTAACCTGAAAGGCATTATACTAAGTGAAATAAGCCAGACACAGGACAAATACTGCATGACGCCACTTACATGAGGAATCTAAAATAGTCAAACTGAGAGGCAGAGAGTGGAATGGTAGTTGCCAGGGGCTGGAGGGAAGGAGGAGCGGGGAAGTGTTGGTGAAAGGGTAAAACGTTTAGGTTGTCCACGATGAATAAGCCCAAGAAATCGGTTGAATGGCATACCGCCTATAGTTAACAATATTTGCAGATTTGCTGAGAGTAAACCTTATGTTAAGTGTTTATCAATTAGAATAAAAACAACAATTACTAAAAATAACAAAGGCAGGAGAAACCTCTTGGAGGTAATGGACACGTTTTTGGATAGATCGTCGTGATAGGCCGTGACTGTATACTTATCTCCAAACTTGTCAAGTTGTATACATGAAATATGTTCAGCTTTCTGTATGCTAATTGTACTTCAATAAAATGGTTTATTTTTAAAAATAAATGTTTTCATAGGCCCCGTGATAACTAAACAAAATTGATAAGACCAAGTGTCGGGGAGATTCATAGGAAACGGGAATCTTTTCTTAGACGTTGCTGACGAGGATGTGAGTTGGTGCGGTCACCTTGGCGAGCGATTCAGGGGCGCCCCGTACAGTTGGCGACGCATCGCGGTTTAGGCCTCGGTGCTTGTCCCAGGGCAACCCTGGCCTATGTGCACAAAAAGACGCTCCCCCTCAGTGTCTGTTGCAGTCCTGGCTCTGACTGAAAAAGTAGAGAACATTCGAACGCCTCTGAGTGAGGGGACAGTGTCGTCCTGGCCCCCACAGAGGATCCAGGTCAGCTCCATCGGGTCAGGGTGGCAACAGTGATTACAGCAGAGACTATGGCACTGCGATAGGCTGACACATCTTGTCTCTTTTGGGAATATCAACTGGAAATAGTCATGCCTCTTACAAACTACATCAGCCAGACCTCCCATACTCATATTTCTAACAGCAAATCTGACATCGAACTATTGTATTATCAAGCTCTGTCATCCTGCTCATATCTGACGATCTAAGCTCTTAAGTAATTTAAGGGACAAAGTGGCATTATTACAAAATGGCATTTGCTTAGCAGTCCTAGATGCCAAAGAGCATTTTCCCAGAGACTCTCACAAGTACACAGAATATTACTAATGATTATAATCATAGAGCTCGATTATCAAGAAATGGGTAAAACTAACAAAACAAAAGGAAGAAAGGGATATGTAACTATCAAAAACTATTAAAAAAATGTTCAGCTCTCAAACCGCTAAGGTTTAGTTATCTTGAAATTTTACTCATGTGAAACATCTTATTCCCATTGATGCCAGATTAAGGAGGTCTTCTGTACATTTCCTCAGATGAATAAAGCATTGTTTCTCGAAACGTTCATAAAAGTGTGGTGACAGAGGAAATGTATGGATGTGAAAGGAAGTCTTAAGAGGTTGTGAAGTCTCAGGAAGGTTCTTAAATGACCTAACCAGATGTTTTGAAGTCTGATACATCCTTAGCCCAAGCTGAAATTCAGAAAGTCAAAGGCAAAGAGTAAAATTGATTCCCAACTGCCTTTTCTAGAAAATCTGTTTACAACAACTGACTTTAATGGGGGCGGGGGGCGCTAATTCCTACTTGGGAGAGATTATGGGGACACAGAAACAATGGGTTGCATAATAAAGCCTGAAGATGAAATGAAAGTTAATAATCAGGAATGGCCTTGGAGTTGGCTAAATGAAGAATTCACATTTCGGAGTCTGTGCACAAACGCGGTTCAGAACCGGGGCCGAAAGCGAGGCTGCTGTGTCAGAATCCTAGCTCTGCCACCTGGGGCAGGGCGACCTTGGGGAAGTTGCTTGACTCCTCTGGTCCCCTTGGTTTCCTCATCTGTAAAATGGGGATAAAAAATGGGACCTACCCTGATGGGAGCTTGCAATAAATTAAATAAGATAGTAAAGTGCCTAGAACAGTGACTGGAACATAATAAATAAGCAATAAATTTTATTTATTAGCATAATTTTTGAATATTAGCTGTACTATCTGCACAGTGAAATTATGGCTATATTTGTATTTTTTCCTTTTAATATTTAAATGTTTAAAAGGTTATTTAAAGGAAATCCTTGGTGGAAATGGGGTTCCTTTAATTGATTTGTTTATTTTGTGGGTGGGGAAGTCTTTGAATTTGAATGGGTTTTGAAACCTTAACCAAAAATGTATAAACAAATGTATAAATGAATAAACAAAATGGTACCAAGTTGTGTCCACTCTAAGCATGGGTTAAAAAGATTGTACAGCCCTGGCTGGTGTGGCTCAATTGGTTGGAGTGTCATCCCCCATAAACCAAAAGGTCACAGGTTCAATTCCCAATCTGGGCACATGCCTGGGTTGCAGGTTCTGAGCTCAGCCCCAGTTGGCGCACATGCCAGAGGCAACCAATGATTTTTCTCTTCCTCTCTCTCTCTCCCCCTTTCTCTCTCTCTCTCTCTCTCTCTAAAATCAATCAGCATGTCCTTGGTTGAGGACAAAAAAAAAAAAAAAAGAATCGTACAAAGTCAAAGAATGCCAGGTTGGGGTCTGGAGACCTGAATTACACCATGGTTTCACCGCTAACTAGATGAGTGACAGGAAGCTAGTCACTTCCACTCTCAGGGCCTCAACTTCCTCACCCACAAAACGAGTGGGTTGAACTGAATGGCCAGTAAGATTTCCTCAGGCTCTAATTGCTTATACGAAGCTGCAGAATGTGACTGTTCCAGTGAGACTTGACTCTGGACTTGACCACAAGCTGTGCCAGGGTTCTGCTCCAAAGCTGGCCACACCCTGTCCACTCCAGCTGCCCTCCCACTTCCTGCTTTTGGTGTCAAGGGACCCAGGCACAAGGACATGAATGAATCGCTCCAAACCCACCGCCACTCTGGGAAAAACTGCTCCTAGTGCAGGCCCACGGGACTCCAGGTCAAGTCATGTCCCCGGCACACACGACATTCTGCTGATCCCACCGGAGGGGAGGGTGGAAACCACTCTACTTAAAGCAGAGCGGAAGAAATAAATATTCGAGAAGCAATAACTCATTATTTTTGAGGACTCAGGAATGAAAGTCCAAGGTAGGAAAACAACACAACAACCACTAGCATTTCCATTCTGAATAGACAATATTTGCCGGGAGCTCTGAAATAAAGATAGTGCGATTCGTTTATTATTCCTTCTCTTTAAAACCTGCATTAATTCTGATTTCTATTTAAATAAGAATGATTAAATTTTATCAGCTGAGATGGAAATATTGTGATAAACACTGGCTCGTGGCCAAACTAATCTCCCAAGCCCACAGCTTACGGCCATTGTCTTGTATGGATATTTGAATGGCAATGGGCTTTTATCAGTATTTCTAAAGGCACTCATTTAATTATGTGGTTGTAAGGATTTTCAAAACCCAAAAGAATACCATCAATACATATTCATTTCTTGGATTAATTCAACATTAACATCAGAAAATATTGTTATTTATAGGATGCTCGTATTTGTTTTTGCTTTTGGAAAAAAATAAAAAAAGAACGAGGCCTCCAGTCCTGGTCGCAACAGTGTCTTTTAAATGTGCTGTTTAACTAAAACTATGAAAATGCAATGCACAATCAGGTCAGGCTGAAATTTAGCATTACAGGGGTTAGAGGGAAAACTCAGAAACTCCGCATGTCTTTAATAATGAAATACACTTCACAGAGGTGGGACCATAGCAAGAAAACAAAATCTCTAAAATAAGACGTCTCCCACATGTAGGTCTTGTCAAGCAAATGTATATTTCAAAGCCTCCAGAAGTGGGGAGGAAGCAAAATGAGGAAGGCATGGTGGTCATCTGATAAAGTCTTAACCAACTCAATGGGGCGTTCCAGGACAGAGCTTGACCATGGGAAGGGCTTGGTATCTGGGAAAAATCCAAGACTTGGACTCTTGAGGAAGAGTGTGGTCTTGGCCGAAAGCTGAGTTGGAATCTGAGGGCCAACAGCCAGATGCTGTCAGGTAGCTGCCTTCCGTGTAGCTAACAGAAAGTTCTTGCTTGACGAGAGATGTGAGCTTATGGCCACCACTTCCACAGCGTGCAGATTCATGGTTTGTAGAATGTAGGCACTCATCCAATGTACCTACTAAATGCTTATCAAATGCCTTATAAATGGTTCTTGTAATAATATAAATTATTTATTTATGGGAGACCGTAGCCAATGATGAGCTAGACACTCAGTCAACCAACAGGACTGTCTGATCGCTTGATACATATTCAAAAGTTGGGCTCTTTCCTGCTTCCTCCAAATGAACTTGGCTTTGTACATACAGCCTGTGCAGACCAGGGTACCTCTGGATCAGATGGTTCTCTCTGGCTCCTACAAGCTCCCCCCTGAGAACAGAGCCACCCCCCACCCTAAGTGCTGGTTGTTGGAGTATGAATATGCACCCTACTTGTGGGACACTTCACATGCATTAAACCCCAGGAAAGTGTGTTCTGACACATATATTATTAAATCTATCCTTTCCCATCAGTTCTTTCTCACTAAAGTTTTGCTAAATAAATCTTCCCATGCTGTATCTCGGGGCATGGTCTTTTATGAAGTGCAACTATGTTGTAATAGTTTGTGATGATCTGTTAAAGGCCAGTTGCTTCTCTAGACTGTAAAACTCCATGAGGACAGGAGCAATGCTTTGGATCCCCATCATTTACTAGTGGGCTCAACCCATGAGTGAGCAGTGAGACATACCCCTCTGGTCTGTTTTGGGAAGTTAGATTTTCACGCATCAGACTTGCTCCATGAAGAAGGTATCATTGTATTCCCAGGTCCTTCTTCAGGACAGAAACAAAAAGGCTCATCTGACTCAAGGGCTGTGAAATAATGTGCCCAGTTGAGGCGAGTTAAAGATCAGGTTATATTTTGCTGTAACTTTGCAGGTTGAAAAGTTTTCTAAAATATATCGACCAAGCTATACTTTCTTCATGAAGCACCTACTGCGTGAGCTGATCTAAAAGAGGTTAATGGCTGGTTGATTGTCTCTCTTTCACCCTACTTATCCGTTGGCTTTTCTTCTTCTTACGTAATTCTTTATCTGTTCATATACCCATTTGTTTAGTTATATACACCTTACCTAATTCCAAGATGGATCAAAGGTAGTTTAAAGAGAGTCATAAGATACAACACTGTACTATAAATTATGAGTGGGTAATAAATGAGAAGAAAAAAGCTTAAACATAGTATATGGGCTGAATTACTAAGAATTCAGACTCTTACCTGCCCCCCCCCACACACACACACAAATGATGAACCGGACTCTAGTGATCATGAAAGGTGCTCAGATAGGAGATACTGGGGCAGATATACCATTAAAATTTTTTTCCTATGAACAGCTTTCTCAATTTAACCATAGCAAAAAATATCTCTCTTTCTCCTATTTGTGTGTGTTTTGGGGGGGCTCTGAAAATTTCAGGTAGCCCGCGCTTGCTTTTCTTTCTTTCTTTTCTTTCTTTCTTTCTATCTATCTTTTCTTTCTTGTTGCTTTTGTTCTTGTATTTACGGAGTACATACTTTGTGCTGGGCACTGCCCTAAGATCATGGCACAAGGAAAATGCTGTGCTGAATGCAAGTTCTTTACTGTTAACTCCAGGGCTAGAGTTATGACACCAAAGGTCTGCTCATGGTCCTGTGGTTGACTTACTGTGTGACCTTGGCCAAGTTCATCCCAGTCTCTGGGCCTCAGTGTCCTCAGGTGAAAATGATGAGCTAGATGACTTTGAACATTCTTAACCAGATCTAAAGTTATGTTATATAAGACGAAATGGATTGAAGCAAATCAGCTTCTGAATTCTGTTGGTCCCATCCCACATCTCAGAGTTTAGATCAATATAACTTGAGGAAAATGGCCAATGACACCTGGAAGGCATATTTTTTTTTAAAGCATTTCTTCCTCAGCTGACATGCACATCCCATGGAAATGTTCTGCTAAGGAAACCCCACAACATCGTCACTTAATGAACCCTTTGAAAATATCCTGACCTAAAGAATAGATGGCTCTCTATAATAGAAGTGTATGCTTAGAATTCATAAGGATTTAAATGCAAATATCCTGAAAAAATAATACTAACTAGCACTACTTGATCTCTGTGAAGGATTTCAACATGAAAAGTTGCAGTAAAATATAGCCTGACCGTTAACCTGACCCTTGATAATGCATCATCTCACTTAATTCTGACCACGACCCTGTGAGGAAAACCTACTCTACCAAGAAGGAAACTACGGTATAGAGACGTTAAGCAAAGATCCTGCAGAACAGCCTGGAGAAGTGACCACTAGAAGCACACCCCGGAGGGGGCTCTTACCCTTCCCTCTACCACACCAACAAGCCGAGTGTCGTACCTGGGCTCTCCTCGGTGCCTTATTACCCATAATCCCTTCCTGACGCCCCTAGCTAAGAAAATGATCTAAGTTCAAATGGATACACGAGGTTCTTGTTAGAACAGATTCCCAACTCCAGCAACTTAATTTTGATTCTCGGCAATAAGGTGCGTGAAGATACTTTTACTCTTCACCTCGGGCTGGCACACTCTCCCCTTACAGGCAGCTGGTGAATATCTCAGGCCTTGGTGGCCCTGAGGTCGCTGTCACAACTGCTCAAATCTGCTATTGATGTGAGAGAGCAGCCAATAGTCACCCAGATGAGTGTGACTGTGCTCCAATAAAACTTTATTTGTGGATACTAAAATTGGAATTTTGTATAATTTCACATGTCATAAAATGTTATTTTCTTTTGATGTTTTTAAACAGTCATCTAAAAATGTAAAAACCATTCTTATCTTGGAGGATGAACAAGACCAGGCAGCGGGCTGGGTCCAGCCATGGACCATCGCTTGCCAGTCCCTGCTCTGAACTGCTCGCTTAATCTGAATCGTGTTTGGCAACAAACGAGGCTTTTTTTCTAGAGAAGAATAAAAACACTGGAGACTCAGTTTTCTAATTCCCTTGCATCTGTAGTCTCTTGGTCAAATTTTGTCATATTTTTCTAAAGACAACATTTTGTGTCAATAAATATTTAACCACCAAGAAGGCTGAATTCCGCGTCTACCTTTGGTTGCCAATAACCAGATGTCAGCGCCATTTGTTCCCGTTGGAAAGTTAAGCCCAAGACAAAGTAAAATATACTCACAAATATCTACAAATGCACACATGAAATATAGGTGTATTTTAAAGAATCACCTAACAGAAAGTACTTTAAATTTCACAGCCACCGCTAATGCAGGCGGCTAATCCCATTTACATTCATATTAGTCTTGGTATCTTTTTCCCTAAGATTTACCTATTTGTATGCTTGCATGAGTTAAACTGCCTTTTGCATGATATCAGTACTTTTGTAATTTAAATCTATAAAAGGCAATTTCTTTTAAATATACTTCCTAACCGTGGGTGAAAAAAAGCACCAAAGTTATTTGAGGCTGTACACCTCAGTAAACATGGGCACTGAGCCCCAGGCAGTGGGCAGAATGCGGGGATTAATCTCATGCTGTACGAGTGGGACGGGAAATAAAAATCGAGGCTCAGAAAGGAACAGCCTTTGAAAAGGGCCGGTCTGCGTTGTTATCGAAGGAAACGGTGTGTTTTCGAATTGGTATTTAGACAAGTAAAACTTTCTCCCCTTCCGCAAGTGTGGGAAGCTGTGTGCTTTGCTCACTGTGATTTGATTTTTTTTTTTTTACACATCTCAAATCACTTTAGCCACAGGATAAGCAAGTTTTACAATTTAATGGTGGTGGTCGCTGATAAACAGAACATGGTTGACCTTTTGGTGCCCAGGGTAAATTTTAAGATGTCAACTGTGACTCCCAGTGGGACGTAGGAAGCGGTGTATGCAGGTACATATTTGGGGGTTGGGGGTGTGGTTCCAGAATACAGAACACATTTTATCCAGTTGGAGTTTTTTCCTTCATATAATCCCTATGAAATGTTCACCCTCGCTCACCATCTCCAGTTGACCGAAATGAAAGGCAAATAGGTTAATGACTAACCTTTCCCCAGAGAAGCACTGCCTGCCCAATACGTAGGACATACACGTCAACACTTAAGCAGGGCTGGGATTTTTCCTCGAGAAAAGCAAGGGCCTGCGGAGTCCGAGGGGAGGGCCTTTGGGATGCATGGCATCGCTTCTTGCTACTTCAAGCACGTTCACCCAAGAGACCTGGCCCTCGGGTTCACTTCCTGGGACTCAGGCAGGGGCCCATTGCCCAGAGCTTACCAGGTCCCAGGCTTCAAGGAACTGATGTCAGAATTCAGTCTCATGTTGAAAGGAATCCCGCAGTGAAGCCAGGAAAATTCAGGGGCCCAAAATGAGCACCCAGAGCAGTGGAACTGGTCAGATTCAGGGCTGGAGGCCACACAGCAGTAGCCCCCAGCTTCAGATGCACCCGGGGAAGGGGCGCCCTTCCCTTCAATCGCTAAATTTCGCCTTGTTCTCCCGCCTCTGGCTGTGATGTCTACACACACCGAGTATCTGGATGGAAACGGGACATTCTGCCCCCTACCCAGATAATTCCACAAAGCTTTAGCCAGGGGTTCATGACTACTGAAGGCCACGCATGCACACACACCCCCCAAATTCCACCACCCTGAAAGAAGCCATTATACATGTTTCATCTGGAACTTTCACAAGCCATCAGTCGCGCCAGAGTTTTCAAATTAACTCCCTTTCTGCCCAAGGGGATCGCTCTGAAAGAGATTTCTCTGGCCTCCAACCTCCACAAGAAAATTCTGAATTTGAAACAGAATGCAAATAATGCATTTTGACTCCCTAATCAACAAATGGGATCAACTTGAATTGATTAAGAACCTTTGAAATTAGCTGTCTTTAATTCTCTCCATGGTGATAGGGTGTGTGTGTGTGTGTGTGTGTGTGTTTGGGGCAGGGGTTGAGAAGTTCGGTTTCATTTTTGTTTTTCAGAGCACATACAATGGTCTTTCAAAACTAAAACACAATTCTTTTTTTAAATTTTAACAGTGACACAACTCTAAGAAAGAAAGCATTCACCTGGTGCAATGATGCAGCTTTTCATGAAGTACATTTTCAACAGTTACTTGGCTGCATCAAATCTGCACAACTTTAGTGGAAAAAAAAAACCCCATAAAATCTGAAATGAATGTATAAATAATATGCAACTGTCTAGACAGTATAGGTCACTTGCAAAGAGCGCAGGTCGGGGAAAAAATTGTCCATCAGTCAGACAACCATAACTGATTCTGATGCTAAATAATGGTGGGGATATTCAGTATTCTCTATGCGAAAGGCTTCGCTGAGCATTTGCCCTTCCCAAGCCAGTGGTCTTCTACTTATCTAGTGCTTTATGCAGCCTTTGGAAAACGCACTTGCTATTTAAACATTAAAATTAATGCCCAAAGAGTTGCGGGTGAGCAAGGGGTGCCACTGACCTGTGTGATTGGCTTTTGGTTAAAAAAAAAAATCAACAATGTGAGATTTCCATGCCCACAGAATCTTAAATAGATGGGGGTATGGAAACTTTAGGAGAGCAAAAGACCCAACACACGCACACACAAACACACACACACACACACACTCATACACACACAGTCATGTGCACACACACAAATTTCATGGAACATTTTTACTCTCTAGTAATAACGTGAGATGACAGGTTCAGGCACTCAAATCTTGTACCATTGTTTAGATTATAATAGTCTGTGTACGTAGTAAAAAAAAGAAAAGCATGAAAACTACTAATCCAAAAGTGTTCATAACTATCCCAGCCTCCTAGCACCGCAGAACGCGGCGGTGTTCCCTGGCGGTGCACACGGGACCATCGCTGCTGCCGCTGCCCGGTCAGACTCTGAGCGTGAACAAGTTCACTAGCCTGTGCCCAGGGTGGGGGACGGCCACCGGCTGGTTCTCCAGCCTGACAGTCCCTCGTGCCCTTTGCAAGAGGAGCCCTATTTCTGCGACTGTGAGTTAGCCCCCAGGTCTGCGGGAGGGAGGAGCCTTTTCCACCTTGCTGGGGAGGAAGCAGCTAGGCACACAGATGGCTGCCCTGCTCCGAGGTGAGCAACCACGCTGCCCAGACAGGGCCACCCCGTACGGAAGACAGTGACAACCATGAAAGAGCCAGAAGAGAGACACCATTTATCGAGCACTGACTGTGCGTCAGGTGCCGAGCTCAGGACGGTCTAGATGCGGAAGCCCTGGCTCATGTAACCCTCACAGAAATGCCGCAGAGTTGCAATGATTTATTATCCTCATTTTACAGTGGGGAAATTTGAGGCTCAGAAAGGTTAAATAACTTGCCTGAAGCCAAACAGCTAGCAAGTGGCTGAACGCGAGTTTGATTCGAGGTCCCTTTAAAGCTAAGCTCACACTCTTAACCTCTGTGGTATTTTGCCTCCCATGCCTATCCCCCCCGCCCCCAACCACGCAGGGAGGGCTTCCCCGCAGGCGCAGTGGGCACGGGACACGTGAATACTTTGCTTCTTGCCATAGCACAATTCCTACTTAGACTGTTGGTAGAAAACCAAATCTGATCGGGACCTGATTACATTTCTATGCTACCAGAGCAGCAATAAAATATAATTTTAATTTTTTAATGGTGGAAGAGGTCATGAGGTGCGAAAGAGTCAGGACATTCTTAAAACGGCCCTGCACCCAGCAGATCTAGGGATTGGTTGGAGTCTACTCACTTCACCCAAGGGGAAACTGAGGCCTGGAGTGGGAGAGGCCATCCAGCAAGGGAAAGGTTAACCCTCGACCCTTGGTCCCCCCACCTCACTTCTGGGCTATTTCCATACCCAAAACAACGAGTCCGAAACCCTAAGCTGCTTCGCTCAGTCCCTCTCGTGTTTCTCACTGTGAGTAGGTGGCGCGTCCACCTCCAACAGCATTCGATCGGCTTTTGCATTTTGCTCTTCCACACCTCACAAGTGGCTGTCTTCTTGACTTCTAAAATATTGCAAATAGAAAAAGCCCAAGTGAGAAATACGATGACTCCTGGTGGTTCTCCTCTTGAGTTGCTGCTTTCTATATTAAACACAACCCTGAGAGGTGTGGCGTCTGCAGGTGTGCTTCTGAGTTGCACTGTCCTGGTCCGGCCTTCCCTCGTATTTCGTGAAACCAGCGTTGTCTGAGCCTGTGAGATCGATTTTGTTTACTTGAAAGCCTTTTGTTGTAAAAAGATGGGGTTCTGGAGCCCCCCCTGGTCCTCTGCCATTAGCACCACGTGGACCCCAAAACAAGTTGCCAACCCTTCTTTTCTCAACCTTTCTCCCTCATGGCCCTGTATTTTTGTGCTGAATTGTCCATCACTGGGTAAAACTGTTCACATCATTTGTTTAAATGGATCATCTTAATTAAAAGTCAACAACTATATAAAAAAATATACAACCCTGCACGTGAAAGGGTTCTCCAAAGTTTAAATACTGCTTACGGAGCTGAGAGAAATTCTTATGAGAAAGAATTTACAAGACCGGATGCTTAGAACCGAAAGGTGAAAACAATTTCTTTTAAAAACCGCCAGGGGACATTCTGAAACACCCACCTCTATACTCCACCTTTGGTTTTTAAATTTGTCAGAAGTGCCCTTGCTGGGGTCCTCTCCCCCTGCCACCCCCCACCACGTTCCCTGATGCCTCCCTCCACCCCCTTGGCCCCCGATGGACACAGGCTTCCACCAGGACGGCCCCATGGCTGGGACCATTTCAATGCCTCCATCCCTTCCTTCTGGGCTGCCAGTGTTATTTATTTTTAATGCCTTTGATTCATTTCCCCCTTGTTCTGACCAGGTAACCAGCACACAGCTGCCGCCACCAGGAGGTGTCAACAGTTCATGCTGCTCAATTTGTCTGCCCCCAACCCACCCGAGGGCTGATTTTGCAATGCCCGCCTCTCAAGTTTCAATTTCAAAGTATTATGCTGCGTGCTTGGCATTAAAGATTCATAGGTTAAATTAAAGATTTATTTGGGGGGGGAGAGTGCAGCATTATAAGGCAAATCACGTTCTTTTCATTTTAGACATATTGGCTATTACGATTTCATCTTTTTTTGCTAAAAGCTCAATTACATCAATATCACTCGAGACCCTCCAAACACTGAGCTAAAAGCCCAGCTTCTCAGCAGCCAAATGCCTATTGCCCTTTAAGGATTAACTTTTCTGAGAATGAATCCCCATCCCTCCAATGCAGAGTTATCTCCCTGATTTATTTTTTAAAAAAAACATAACTAAAGCTGATGGCGTCGCACCTCTGCTTAAAGCCTCCTCTGGCTTCCTCTTGCTTACAAAATAAAGTTTAGACGCCTTCCTCTGTCTTCCAAAGCCTCCCCCAGACGGGGCCCTGCCTGCCGTGCACGTCTCCTGCGGCACCTCCTGCTCTTCCTTCTATCGGAGGAGACCAGGTCCCAACGAAACACCTTCTACCTAGGCGGGTCCCTCACTCTCACCCTTCACTCAAGACCTAGGTTCAACGCCCCTCACCTGAGGGCAGAGTGCTCACCCAAGTCTATGTATCCCATAATCTGGCTTACCTGGCCATGATGTAAAATACCCGTATGTTTGCCCCTCCCCCCTGCTGAATTCACAAAGCCAGGAGTGGAGGTTTTTTCCTATTCTTAATCCCAGGGCTCGACGCCACACCCAGCACCCATCCTAAAGATCAGTGAGTGAATGACGAAATGAGTGAGTGAATTAATGAATCCACCTGGTCAACAGCTCCCATGAATCACGATCAACAGAACATGACGACAAACTCAACAACCACAACGTTTCAATTCTTATGTTTGATATGGACAATAAAAACTGAGTGTACGCAGAGAATAACAAAATTCCCTGTAGTCAGGGGGTGCTTCCCATACAGGCTGTTTCTACAGTACGTACTCCAGAAACCATCCCAATGGTCCAAGCCTTTGGTTGGGACCAGAGCTTCTGAGATGTGTGTGTTGGGTAGAGGGGAGGTGCTTGGGAAAGAGAGAAAAATGTCTCCACATGAGTGACAGGCACCCGGGTGTGTATGACAACATAAAAAAGGCTATCCTAGAAAGACGGGGCCGCAGACTTTCTGGTCTTAGGGATGAAGAAAGTAACAAGGGCCTCTGGGGCAGCCGGAGGCGTGACGGAATTTCTCGAAAAAGTAAAATACAGCTCTCCTGACTCAAAAGCAACGGGAAAGCGATGAGAGTGGCCCCTTTGCAGGGATGAAGGAGCTTTCCCTTGGGGTCTCCAATCATTCCTGAACAAAGTTTACAAAACCATATTCTGAGTACTAAGATACAACGGGCAAGTGTACACCACGTCAACAGCAGACAGCTATCCCCGTACCCCCACGTGTCCGGGAGACACCTTCCACTCTACACACCACTGCGCCCTCTTCCCTTCACTCTCTGATCCCAAAGGTGCGACCTACAGCTTAGAGGAGCCCAGGAAGGGCCTGGGTGTGGCTTGGCCCCTCCTGGCTCTGTCCCAGGTCTGTCCACCTGTAGAGGGCGCCTTCTCTGGTCTCTGCATCCCCAGGGAAAGTACATCTGTCTTGCGCGTGGCATCTGGTTTCTGGAGGCAGGTTAGGAGGCCCTTTCTACTGGTTGGAAGTAACGAGGTTTTGCAGATGGGAGACAGCGATCCCTCGCGCAGTGCCCGCCTTACAAAGGGGCTGGCCGACACTGAACACACACTCTCCCTCCCAAGAACAAAGTCAGAGGCAGGCCTATAGGCTGCAGTTATTCCTGCGAGACAACTGAGCACCAAATAAACAGCTTCTGACAATAAACAAGAGAAACAGAACGGAGGAGGGAGCGGGGCAAGCGGGGGGAGCCCTCAGGGAGCTGCTGCAGGAACTCTCCTGGGTCGGAGAAGGTGGTTGGTGGCCCCTCCACCTCCCCAGGGCAGACAGGAGCCCTAGGTGGCTGTGGCTTACGTGCAGGGTCCCCGCAGCACGGTCCCAGCTGTATTGCCTGAGCCTTCTGTCTCCCAGCAAAGGGAGCAAGTGCGAAGGACTTGGGTGCTCTGTAGAGAGCTGCCCCAGGCAGCAGGCTATCGGCCCAGGTGCCCCTCCCACGCTGGCTGGAAGGGCCCTCTTGGGTCCAAGTGCCAGAAATACCTGTGAAGTCCAAGTTGCACAGAGGTTGCTTCTACATGGGACCACTTTCATACGACAAGCCAGAGAGAGGCCGCAAGGGAGGCAGGAGAGACGCCGGAACTCTCCCGGGACTGCGGGGTTTCTCCAGCCTCCCACCTCCAGAGGGTGGGCAGGTGCTCTCGCTCTCCTGCAGGTTTTCCGCAGCGCGTTCCCAGATGCGTCACCTGAGTCTATTTAGGCCCCTACGAAGGGAGTAGGCAGGACTGGCAGGGCATTACTGCACCCACCTGCCCTCCCCACCCACACCTGCCCCGGCGCCATAGTGCCGCAGACGCCTTAGGTACCCGCTCACTCCTACGCGCCAACCAAACGACCCGGCACACGTGGTCTGCCCAGAGCCCGCTTCTATACAAAGCCACGTTTCCAAGGCTAGAAGAGACAGCTCTTTGGTCTAGTTCATATAAACTATTACAGGGAATCAAAAAATGAAAAGAGAGAAGAATCTCTCTCAAATGAAGAAATAGGAAAAATCTCCAGGCGGAGGCGGGGTGGGGGTGGGGAACCTCTAAGGAAATGGAAATAAGTAATATGCCTGAGAGAGGCATTGAAGAACAGGTCATAAGGATGCTCACCAAATTTGAGAGCAGAAAACAGAAACTTAGGAAAAATGTCAACAAAGAGTCTGAAAGTGTAAGAAAGAACCAAACAAAGTGAAATGACAAACACATTGGAAGGAATCAACAGTAGATTAGCTCACACAGAAAAATAGATCAGGGACCTGGAAGACAGGCTAGTAGAAACCAACAAATCAGAATGGCAGAAAAAAAAAAGAATAAACAAATAAAGTTAGTTTAAGGGAATCCTGGGGTCACATCAAACAGACAAACATTCACATTATAGGGACCCCAGAAGGAGGTGAAAGAGAAAAAAGGAACAGAAACTTTATTTTTAAAAATAATGGCTGAAAACCCTCGTAATACGGGAAAGGAGTCAGACACCCGGACCCAGGAAGCACAGAGCGTTCCAAAGAGGATGGAGCCAAAAAAAAAATCCACACCAAGACGTACAATATTGTAGTTAAAATGGCAAAAGTTAAACATAAAAAGAGAATCTTGAATGAAGCAAGAGAAAAATAAGTCAAATGAAAGGAAACCCTCTCAGGCTATCAGCTGAGTTCTCAGCAGCAACTTTACAGGCTGGAAGGCAGTGGTGGGACGTCTTCAAAGCGCTGAACGAAAGGAACCTACGACCTAGAACAATTTACCCAGCAAGGTCATCATTCAGAATTGAAGGGGAGAGAAAAGATTCCCAGACGAGCTAAAAACTAAAGGAGTTCATCATTATTAAACCAGCTTTAGGAGAACTGTGACAGGGTCTTCTTTAATAGAAAAGGAAAGGCCAGAAAGTATGAGAAAGGGGAAAACCTCACAGGTGAAGCCACATATTTCAACACGTGTAGTCAATCAGACATTTAAAATGTTACCGCAAAGGTGAAAAGGAAAAAGTATCAAACTCAACTCAAACTACAATGAGTAGTTAGGAGACACACAACACAAACGATCTGAAATATGACATCAATAACAGCATGAAGGGGGAGTAAAAATATAGTCTTTATTGAATATATTCGAACTTAAATGTCTATCAGCTTATGATAGACAGCTATAGATTTAAAAATGATATACATAAACCTCACATAACCACAAACCAAAAATCTACAAAAGACATATAAAGATTTTGTTAGCTCATTTTGTTCATTAGATTCCACAAATGAGTGAGATCATATGGTATTTGTCTTCCTCTGACTGGCTTATTTCACTTAGCATAATGCTGTCCAGGTCCATCCATGCCGTCACTAAGGGTGACATTTCCTTCTTTTTTTGTGGCTGAGTAGTATTTAGTATTCCACTGTGTAAATGTACCACAACTTTTTTTTTTTAATCTACTCATCTCCTGATGGACACTTGGGCTGCTTCCATGTCTCAGCGATAGTAAATAACTCTGGGTGGAAACGGTGAAGGGAATAAGAAAAAAAAAAGCAAACCTGACAGATAGAGACAACAGTATATTTATTACCAGAATCGAAGGGGGTGAGGGGAGGTAGAAGAGAATGGAGACTGGAAATTTGAAAATGCACACATTCATGCAAAAAGTAAGTAGAACAAAATAGGAGCACTGCATATAGCCCACCCACTCAATAAACGTCTATTTAAAGCAGGGATGGGTGGGGGGAGGGCGCTTCCGAACACCTTCTCTTGAAGGAGGGTGTGAGAAGCAAGATATGGGAAGCCGGCTGCTGCACCACCGATTCCGGCCACATTTTCTCCGGGAGTCGTGCTGCATTGAGATGATGTTTTGATCTTCATTGATCTGATTCTTTCAATGATTTCTTGATTAATTCTGAACTGAGAGGGCAAAGGGTTTCAATCAGCCCCTTCTGAAAGTCCCGTGGGTTGCCTACTCTCTTTTAGCTCTGACCTGAATGATGGGCCCCGGACCACGGCCGGAACCTGTGGAAAGACCTCCTTCTTCATTTGACTTCTTCTTCTTCTTTTTTTTTTAAATCTAAGGAGCCTGCTCCATTTGATCTCATTCAGCATCTCAGCTTATTGATCCAGGAGAGAATCCTGAATCCCACCTCAGCGCTGGAGGCATGCACTGAACCAGCGCGTGAAACAATGACAACAGGCCCGGCACGCAGCAGATCGCCAGCCAAACTGTTGACCGTTTATTTAATCACAGATGAAACACCTATTTCCAAAGAATTCAAGTTCAAGGAAATAAGCTTATCCTAATTGCGTTCTTTTGTGCAGGAGGCATTTAACTTCACGAAGCATCAGCTACACAGCAGTGCGCAGGCTGGACGATGACTGGAAATGACACAAAATAATGGTTGTAGCTGAATGACTATGCACTGACTTGGGGCCTGACACTGTTCAAGGCACTTCAATTCATGGCACCCTTAAAGCTACCTCTCCATTCTCTTCAATCCGACCCTTAATTGTTCTCAACCTGAAATGGGCAAAGTTTTACGAAAGAGAAATAGAGCTAAGGGGTCATTCGAACAGAGCTGAATCTAGATACTTTCTTTAAGGAAAAAAAAAAAAAAGACCTTACCTACTGCATTCAAACAAATCAGATCTTCAAAATATTTTCTGATAGTTTATTCTGTTCAAGCATCAAATACATATCAGGTGATTTTTCTTCCAGGCCTAAAAAAATATTCAGCAAATCAAACCATATTTATTGCTTCCAACTCATCCTTTTAATTCCCCTAAATTAAATCACGTTCCCTTTTGGTCACCACCTTTCAATTCTGTTTCATCTTTAATAGTATATATGCATGAATGACCAACACAAGTAGCCAAAAGGTTTTATCTACATTGGTATAATATTTCATGTTCTCTCAAAGGAGAAAATTTGAAATTCATTGGCTGAATCACATACGATGATGGAATTTCCTCTTCTTAAGAAGCTTGAAAGAATTTTTGAAGGATGACCTTTTAATAGATTTCCAGTAGATGAAACATGTCTTATTGGCATCCCGGTAGTTAGCCTGCAGGGCTTCTAGTTCTGACTTGCATGCTACTCAAACCAGACAGAAGAGTAGTATTTAAATAGGATGGCTGGGGAGTGATTTGCCTGTTCAGTCGTTCCTTCATTTGCTTATTCATTCATTTATTCATTCAGCAAATATTCAGTGAGCCTCTCTGTGATAGGTCCGTAGTAGATCCAGGGGAATTAGTAGTAAATAAATCATAGCCCTCCTTGGAGTTCACCAGCTAGTGGAGGAAACAAAACTATCAGGGGATAAATCACAAGAGAATAAAAGCTACAAAGAAGTTATAAGGAACTTCAAGAACTCATCGCGTTTCTGATTAATGATAGTGACCATTTATTTAATCATAGATGAAACATCTATTTCCAAAGATTCAAGTTCAAGGAAGTAAGCTTATCTAATTGTGTTCTTTCGTGCAGGAGGCATTAAACTTCACTAAGCGTCAGCTGCACAGCAGTGAGCAGGCTGGACGATGACTGGAAATGACAAAATAATGGTTGTAGCTGAATGACTATGCACTGACTTGGGGCCTGACACTGTTCAAGGCACTTTGGTTCACTGCACCCTAAAGCTACCCTGTCAGGTAGGTACTATTGTAATCCCATTCACAAATGTTGACCCGAGGCACTGGGGAGATAAGAACTCCTCCAAGCACCCAGTTTGTAAATAGTAGCCCTTAGAATTTCATCAGCTTGATGGAATACCACCTAGGAGCGCTTTCTTGAGTCGACTTCCTGCTATGGGGGTTCTCTCTCTCTCTCTCCCCCTCCCCCCACCACTCTCTCTCCCCACCCCATCTCTCATAAAAATAATGTACAATATTTCTAAAAGCAAAATAATTGTGCTTCATGGGTTTTAGGATTCTCAGTTGATAGGAATATTCTGTTTTCTCTAAAATTAAACTTTTTATCTTCTGTGAATTTCCTCACAGAGGTCTAACACATACAGCTTATACATTTTTTAGAACAGTAACATGAAACCTAATAGGTAAAAATTTATCATCATAAAAATGTATGCAAAACATAGAAAAGTGATAATCTATTTTTTTCTTTCAATGAGACAAACCAAATTTAAAACAAAGTCAGTCAAGTTCAGGTCCCGAAATACATTTAAGAAAATTTGCACAAAAAAGCACTGCAAAATTATAGGTTATTTAAGAAAACTCATAAGAACAAGGCCTCCCTTACTTTTCAAAGATGAAAGAAGAAAGACTTATTGAATTCTAGTGAAGTAAAGATTTGAGCCTTCATGCTGCCTGAGGGACTGAATCCTAGCCATCATCCTCAAATTCTCACAGAGACACTACTTTGAATTAAAACATTGTCATCAGAAGGTCTCTATAATCTACATGTTACTTAAGAGAAGAATAAGCTCTTTATCATATATTAGCATCTTGTGATAAGTTATTACAGCTTAATTTGTCAAATTAGCAACTACAACCTTAGAAAGCATTAATGTAAAGAGAATAGGATGCAGGAGAAGTAAATTATCATTAAGGAGGAATCTTCACGGCTTTTCACGTTCTTTGGAGAAGACTAGCTCTTACCAATTTGCGAGAACTCTTGACACATGCTAGTGAACGCCTGCTAGTTTTGCCTCTTAGCATTCCTTCTCCTTCTTCTGGTAAGAGAATCACGCTCTGTGATTTAAGCATAAATAAATAAATTAATTAATTAATTAAATTAAAAACAAAACGCATTCCAGGTATTTTGTAGGGCTCGGACCTACCTCTTTCCCCACCCCAAGGGTCACCCA